>JAVSBS010024517.1:0-43831 GCA_033124195.1 Coracias cyanogaster | reverse complement strand
CTGGAGCCTTGATTTAAGGGGCTGGAATCTGATGGCTGAAAGATGTTTTTTGTCACATGGGTGAGAGTTGGCCTGGCTGGTCCCTCTGGCGTTTTCAAGTCAGCTTCTTCCTTATATGTTCAGCTCTGAAGGGGAAAACTTGTGCAAATCCCAGCCTGATGGTCCCTTCAGCCAGCCACTGCTTCACAACGTTGGAGAGGTATGTGCATGTGAAGGAGAGATTTCTCTTGCCACAAAGCTGGTGGTAGTGACTCCTTCTGGATGGTGCCAATTGGGAATCCAAATGATCCTCAACACTAAACCGAACCAAATCAAAACCAACAAACAAAAAAACCCCTTTCCTTAACTGTGAGTTATTTTCTTCAGATGCATCTGGACATGTAAGCACTCTAGAAGTGTGAGCAGGCTTTGAGGAGCGAGAAACAAAAAGCAGCAAGAAAAAGTCAACATTTCAGTGACTAGAAAGAGTCCAGCTAAAACACTCACAACTCATGAACCTCTAAAAAAATGCTCCTCAGACACAGCAGGAACCTTATCAGCTCTCCACAGCATTAACACAATTTCCAGCTCAGATCACTTTTCTAAGCTAAACCCACAAAAGAACTAAAATGGGACTTTATCACGCAGCTGAGCACAGCCCCAGGGATCTCTCTCATCCCTCTGGTCAGGTGGGTTATTTGTGCAGAAGCTGGCCTTCATGCTATTCCAGTGCTGGTTGTAGCAGAGAGACAGCACATGGCAAACATGATATCAAGCCACTTTCCAGCCTAGGGCTGGAGCAAGTCTCAGACCTCTGTTAAATTCACCTTGCTTCTCCCTCCCAGGATCTGAAAGAAAAGGGTGTCCATATGGCAAGGCAACAGCCACAGCTCTGCTGTTCCCCATAAGCAAATCCTGGCTCTCCAGAGCTCCTCTGCAAGATCTGTAGAGATCTCAGAGAGCCTTCTTACATCAACCTGAAGGTCCCTTTACACTGCCAGTGTAATATAGAGGGGGGTCCAGGCTGAAGTCAACCACAGAGCACAACTGCAACAGACCCTGGCAGGACCAGTGTGTCTGAACAGCCACATGCACAAACACACACACAGTGTCCACCTTGCAAAGTTTCCCCTGGATTTTTGTTACCATGTCATCTATTAATTACCTAATTACATCTTCTAATTATGGGATTCCTCCAGTATTTATACTCATTACATAAATGGCAGCAATTACACTAATTAGGTTAATGATACAGGATAACAGTCTACAAATTGCTTTAAAGGGACACTCTCAAGGCACATAGGCCAAGGATGCTCCCTGGCAGGTCAGCTGGTGGGTAGCACACAGACATGCTCCCTCACCCACATAGCTGCTGCTGCTACCTCCTCACATGGCCTCTACCTAAGCATCATTACGGGGCCTTGCTCTGCCTCAGCAAACTGAGAGCGGCTGCAGAGAGACCTACCAGGGACAGAAGGAAGCACTGCTCTGTTGCTTTGCTGCTAACTTGCTTCTGCTGAAAACTGTGGTGCACTGTTTAAGTGTGACCACTGTTTAAGTGTTTGCCCCCTGGAAAGCTGGAGGAAGGGTTGCAAATATTTCTTCTCTGGCTGTACAGAGACCTGGGAGGAGGAAGGCAGAGTACCCACATCCTTCCCTGCTCCCCAGCACCACTTCTGAATGCATCCCAAGTCACAGAATCACAGAATGGTAGGGGTTCGAAGAGACCTCTAGAGATCATCTAGTCCAACCCCCCTGCTAAAGCAGGTTCATCTAGGGAAGGTCACACAGGAATGTGTCAAGATGAATCTTGAAAGTCTCTAGAGGAGACTCCACAACCTCCCTGGGCAACCTGTTCTGGTGCTCTGTCACCCTCACAGTAAAGAAGTTTCTCCTTCTCAACCTATGTTGAGGTGGAACTTCCTGTGTTCCAGTTTGTGATCATTTCCCCTCCTGTCACTAGGCACCATTGAAAAGGGACTGATTGCTCCATCTTCCTGACACCTACCCTTCAAATATTTATAAACATCGATCAGATCCCCTCTCAGCCTTCTCTTATCAAGGCTAAACAGCCCTAGGGATCGCAGTCTTTCCTCATAAGAGAGATATTCCAGTCCTTTAATCATCCTTGTAGCCCTCTATTGGACTCTCTCCTGGAGTCCTGGTCATCTGGGTGTGACCCACTCTCTTGCCTACAGGCCTGTCCAAGATGGTAGGTTTGCAGAGAGGAAGTCCAGCTCCTCTGCTCCAGCAAGATCCCCTGGAGCTCCGGCACCACCGTGCAGAGCCAGGCATGTCCTGGGGGTGAAAGGCAAGCCACCAGAGGCTGGAAGGAGCCTGCTTTGCCCAGTGCCCTACTTACCCAGATTTGCTAGAGGCTGAGCAGCGCATGACAAGGTGCTTGCCCCTATATGTCACCCAAAAGGATCCTAAAGCAGCGCCAAGCTCCATTACTCTCTGGAGCAGCCTCAAGCATGGGGAGAAAACTTTTTCGCTTCGATTCAAATGCAGGCACTTCTCTGGTGGAACATGGGAGCCCTTTGCAGCACTTTGGAGCGTGATGAATGGCCCTTTGTCCTGCAGCCACTACAGAAAGAGAATGTAATTACCCAAACTGGAATTTGGCCAGGACGCAATTTTACGCTGAATGAATTTCTCCCCCTCCCCCTTAAAGTGTTTGCAAATCCCCTTTTAAAGATAAAATCCTGGAATAAAATCCAGTGCTTGCTTCAAAATTGGCCCAATTCCATTATAAGTCAACTGAACAACTCCATTTTGCACCTTTAAGGCCATGGAGCTCTCTATGTTGCGCAAGAGATTTCATTATTGGCAAGGTTGAGGAATGCTGATTTCTGCTACTGAACTGCTGTCTTAGCCCTAAACTATATCCCTGCGTCAGCTGCCCAAAGACATGTGTAACCAGGTCCACTTTCTGAAAGATATACAGCTGCATCCAGCTTTATAGCCTGTTCCAGCAGGACATGGCTGGCACTTCCAGTGGAGCAAACTGACCAGTCTCCACTCTAACAGGCAGGGTCTATGGCTCCAGCGGGAGTCTTGCAGGAGCATATATCGATTGTAAATAATGTCTCAATATCCTATAGTAGGTCGTAAATCAAAAAGGGGTTGAAATATCTTTTCTCCAAGGGACTTTTTTTTAAAGGAGTCTATTTCTTGTTTAGCAGTTTTCTTTTTAGAGTTACTGCATCGACCTTTTACCCCAAGTGTGAGGTTTGAATCATGGCCAGCAATCCCTGCTTGACCTTCCCCATGGACACACAGCCACTCTGCAATGAGTCCAGGCTCCAGGTGTCCTGTGGGAGAATAGTCACATCTCCCACTTGGGCCAAACCCCTCGCCTCTGGTGGTGCCCCTTGCCTTGCATGTGCCTTGCTGAGCAAGTCAAGCCCCACAGCAGCCATGTCTCCTCTGGTCACAGACTATGGCTTGGGGAAGAGTCTCACACCTCTCGCCATGGAGATGGGCATCGTGAAGAGCATGCAGGAAGCACAGATCCTCCCCGCTGTGTATGGAGCAACACCACCTTCAACTCCTCTGCAGCTTATTTGACTGATAGCAACCCAGAAACTGAAAACAAGCTTTGAGCCAATGAAGACATCAGCCCTTCTCCTGTTCAACAGGCCACGAGACATTGCTCCAAAAGCCTAACCATTGACCTAAACCTCTCCTTTCCCTCTTTGGAGAAAAAACCCACTGCCTCCAAACCATACGTGCTGGCACAGCAGTGCAGCAAAAGGAATGGCCTTGGAGTTTTGTCATGCCATCAGCCACCAGCCATCAGCCCAGGGTGTGTACCCACAAGTTGTTATCGACACAGGATGTGGGACAGATGCAGCCTCCAACCCACTGTGCATCAGTTACCTCCTCAGTGGTCATGTCTTGAAGACCCATTTGACATGGTTCAGGACAGAGACTCCTTTTTTGCCACATCTCTTCAGGGCCCTATCACAGGGGCCTTTTGTCTTGCAAAGTACTCGTTTTTCAAATTGCTGCATTATTCTGGAAAAAAAAAAAAAGCCTACTGAGGGCCACTTTTAGGGGTATTGAGCAGAAGGACAGAAAAAACCCACCACTTTGCTATCTAGAAAGTCCTCTAAAAGGATCCAAGCTGAGATTCCCTGTTGCATGATGCAATGTGGCACCTGGGACACCTCCAGTGCCTCTCCCAGCATCTCTTGTGTGCCACCAGCATCTTGCACGGCAGGGGGACAGGCCACCCTGATGGCCACAGGCAGCAGGACACAGTCCTATTGCTCCCCCTCCAACACTACCTTGGTAGGACCAGGGCAATATTGATTTCTCCAAGTCCAAGAAGTATTTGAGCTTGACTGGCAATAAAATCAAGCCCAGAGAAAGGTGTGATGGGGTCTCTTGGGACTGAAACAAGAGCAACAATGTTTAAAGAAGCCAAGAGGGAATAAAAGGGAAGGAAGGGTGGGAGGGGAATAGCATTTACCTACACAAAGCAAGAATGTTGGCAATAACCCAGCTCAGCTCCAGCTTGCACAGGAGACTTTGGAGAAGGGGGTGGGAGACAAGGTGGGAAATTACCAGGAGCTTAAGAAAATATATATGTAAAAATTAAAAAAATAAAATAAAACTGTATCAGCATTGACTAATAATTTCCGGGCTCTGCGCAGATGTCATTAATGACCCTTTTTATTCATGCAGGAGTTCCCAAAGAGGAGCATAATGTTCCATTAGTAATAATTGAGAAAGTCTCCTGTCGGGATTATGTCAAAACCTAGAGATGCTGCTGCTGCCAAAACATTTTGGTGACAAACGTGTGAAGCGTTTGACAGAAGGTGCCACAGCAGGTTGAGGCGGCTTCAGGAGGGGAATCCTAGGAGGAGAGAAGGGGTGGGAGACAGCAGCAGGGTGAGAGCTGAGCACCAATTTACTCAGGGAACGTGGCTTAAGGGACAAGCTCACCTCTTGCAACAGCTTTGGGGTCATGACAGCACCTCAGAGATGCTGCTGGGGACTGCTTAGGATTTTGGCTGACCCATCTCCTCCAGCCCCCATGAGATTTTACAGCACCTCTGCAGTATATATACTCTGACATGGCTCAGCACTGCTGGATCATTTTGTCCAGGGACAACAGTGTCCTCAGCTACTGGCGAAAGGCAGGGATGTTGCGACCTGCTGAATGGTTCTTGCTGCTTATTGTGGCCTGTGGGCCAGCGAGGACTGAGGACCACTGCAGTCATCAGCACAAAGGGCAAACTTGGGATAAAGCCACTGCAAGCAGCTAACCCAGCATTTCCCATTTGAAAAAGATGGAGAAGATTTTCAGGTGACAAGTGTAGCTTCCTTCCTCACTTTCCAACCTACAGCAAGGCTGGGCAACAGCTCTTGAACTACAGAACAAGGTGAGATTTAGACAAACAGGAAAGTATCAATTCCTTCTACCAAATCTTTCCCATTTACAACCAGGATATCTGTTTTTTACCCAGCAGATACAGAGCCCAGCTTGACCGTAGCTGGTGTCGAAGTACTGACGTTACACTGCTGCTGCACAGACACCAGTAGAGAATGTAAGAAGAGCAGGAGGTTTTCCAGGCTTGGTCCTTTTCAGAGAAAGGGTTAGTTAATGCCTTGCAAGAGACAAAATAACATGTTGTCTCCTCTGTCCTCATCTCCCCCCTCACCAAGCCCCTCCAGGGACTGCAGCCTCCAGTGTTACATACCCTACATGCTGCTCTTCCAAACCAGAAACCGTCTATTGTAGCTCCCAGTGCAGGGAGCTGTGTTGCACACTGGCACTGCCATAGGTTGCCTAGATCCAGACATTGTGGCATGCAGAGATCTGCATTGCACTGCTTGAGCTGGCATAGCACAGCTCCATTACATCCTCAGGCTCGACAGACACAAGTAACAGGGTTTGGGGCATGAGCCAAGCTCAGGAGAAGAGCATCAGTGAGATACATGAAGGGGTTCTCAGGCATAAGGATAAACTGGGCAGATGGTTAATGCCAGGAGAGCTGGGGAAGCCACCCTGGCTCCCCATCCCCAGCAAAAGAGTCTTTGTCCCTATGAGCACAGCTCCTCCTGCCACATAGCCTGGCACAGGGAGGCACCTATGAGTCAAGAACCGTGAGCCATACATCACAGACTTGCTGCACAAAACCAGGCAGGTCACTTCACCAAGTAAGCACCCGCTGCCAGAAGGGTGATAAAAAGGGGTTTAAATGCAAGCACTGCCCTGGCTGCAGCAATGCAGCTTGGGAAGCCCAAGCCAGAGCACCTTAAAAGTCAGCATTATACAGAGCCATGGACAGAAGTTTGTCACCATCATATTATTTGCCATTTTAGAGCAGGGAAGTATTTTGAACCAAGACATTGGTTCAGGCAGCATGTACAGCCATGAAATTTGGATTTGGATCCAGAGCTGGAGTCTAAAAGCCATCCTCATTTGCAGGGGTTGGTTCAGGCTCATTTCTAGTCCCCAGACCACAGCAGAAGGGCCTCTCTGCCCTGGGGCAGGAGCAGAGCAGCTGGTATTCTTCAGCCCAGTTACAGACGAGGTCTGGCCACTGCAGCCAAGGGCTGTTCCAGATTTGTTTTCTAGTGGTTTATTCATTGAGAGGCTGCCAATGTGTTAGCAAAGAGAAATGCACACTGGCCTGATTCTCCCCAGCCCTGCCTTGCACCAGAGCAAATCTGCTGCAAGCTGAAGGCCCTGCTGAAGGAGAGAGTGTGTTCAGCTCTCTGCTGTAACCACCTTGTTAGATGACAGAGCCAGGGTACATCCCAAACTTCTCCAATTAGGGCAACCCCCTTAGAGACAAGCCCATGGGCCCCATACTCTGCTTTGCAAGCCTACCCCACAGAGTCCTGCCTGCAGGTCTGGTGTAGCCAGATTAGTAGTGTCATCTACCCCAACACTGTTGGGAAAGCTGCTACGTCTGGCCCCACCACAATGGCCTTACAGAGTCAGTGGCAGAAGTGCCATTGAAAAGAGCTTGAAGGCTGATTGCTGTAATTGAGCCTACCAGGGGAATTTTGGTCTGTGGGAACGCACAGTACATCCCAGCCTGCAGGAATGGGGGTGGAGAATATCTGAGCTGTTCCTTTCGAGGACTAATGATGATGGGTTTTTGCTAGGACTCAAGCTGGCATGGATGAGAGCTCCCACAGAGCACAGAGTCAGCCAAATTAAGCTCTGGTCCTCCCTTGGAGAAATCCAGTCTAGAAGAGTTAGTCACAGGATGCTGCCAGCCTGGGTGCAGGCTATGCAGAGAAGGAACAACAGATGAGGAGCCCCACGTCCTTGCTGGATTCCTGCTGAGGATTCAGCTAACTCTGCTCTTACAGCCCGTCCTATTTTGGTGGCCAGAGTCCAAGCAGCAATGGCAAGGTGTTATAAGAGACATGGGCAAGATGATGCTCAGATATCTCTCGTGTTGTCACCTGGAGTCACAAGGTGGATTTTGCGTGGAATGAACAGCGAAAGAGGAAAAACATATAACTGTGTGTGCAAGCAAGTGTATGTTCAGAGGCACTGGAAATCTGCTCCATAGTCAATGCCCATTTTAGCATTTTGCCCCCTTCTTTTTAGCTTATGAAATTCACTTCCCCTGGGTATGTGGATAAGCTTACTCCAACATATGGTCCACTATCTGCTAATCATTTACTAACCATTTCTAACTGGCCGAGTGTAAAAGATTTAAATCCTGACTAGACATGCAATGCAGGTCTCATCTCAGAGGTCTGAGAGGAGATCATGGCTTTGCTTTCTTGCCTAGCTTGGAAAATTATTACTGAAAGATTTAGTGTGACTGTAAATAAGTTTGTACCAAACTGATTCTTTGTAGCTGAAACCAGAGAGGAGTAACACAAGGAACACATTGCTGATACTTGTGGTTAATTGCTGCCTTTTCTTTTGGGGCTACTTGGGTTGAAATATTAAATGCAGAAGAAATCATCTAGTTTTCCTCCATAGCCTGTCAGTACAGGAAGTGAGATATGGGTTTTTTCCCCTTTTTATAAATAAGGAATATAAACTGTTTTATAGTAACTAGATAAAATTACACAGTATTTTACTCAGTGGGGAAAAATATGGATCTCTGTGTGGCGGTATTTCTCCTATCTTTCTCACTGACTGTACGTTAACATGACGACTCCACATAACTCAGCTTTGCAGAAGTTGTCATGGACATCTTTGAGCTCAGACACCGTTTGGTCTGTGCCACTGATGCCACCACCAGGGCTGTTCCCAGAGCAAGCGACATGCATTTTAAGGAGGTCTGGGGTTTTTATGTCCCTCCCCTAAAGCCCCAATAATTTGTGGAAAATTTGGGCTAGCAGTTACAGATTTAAGCCTTTATTTCACATCCAACCATTCACCTGCTATGGCTCACAGTCAGCCTTTACCTTGCAAAGGAGCTCTAGTCCACTGAACACAGATTCAGCCCATGCTATCACATAGTCACAAGGAAATGTCTCTTGAAGAACAACAGATCAGGAAAATGCACAAACTTTACTCTTCAGTGCCAACAAACCTATAAACCAATACCTTCTTTGCTCTGAAGGACCAAACCTTCTGCCACCAACACCAACTAGTTTGCTTCAGCTTTCTAAGCCTCAGCTCTGCACTGCAAAGCACTCTGACAGGTCTCCTTCCTTCTGCAAACTCCAGATCTTCCACAAAAGCAGTGAATTCTGAAGGCAAGATTTCACAGCCACAACATTTCTCCCTTTGACCCTGAACATGGTCTAGGATGTGACAATATTTCAGAATCAAAATATCTCTATAGCATTTTATGCCTATTCTGGTGGTGACTCTGAAATTTCAGCTTTTCATTGCAATGCCAAGTAGAAGCATTTTCCATGCCTTTGTATGGGATTAAAATTCAACATTTCCCATCACTGCCTATCAAACCGTTGCCCTTAGAGTTCATGCTAGCACCTGGAGTGGAAAATTCAGCGTATTCCATATGAATCTGTTAAATTTTGACTGAATAGCCAAAACTGGTGTTTCTGTAGGAGAGCACACAGCTGAGAGCTGGGTTGTTGTCACCCCACTTTACCCTATCTGCTGTCCTGAGCAATGCTAGCAGCATATGGCTGCCACGGCTTGGATCCTGCCTTGCCCTGAGAGATCAGCATTTGGTTTGGTCCAACCAAACCACCACAAATTTTGTGGAGCTGCTTGCAGTCAGTGAGGGAGAAGACCCACTGATGTCCTTACCTCCAGGCTCCATCCTGCCACCTCTGCTGCTTGCTGAGAGCTCTGGTGAAGGCAGAGACACCGGTTCATCACGGTTGTAGTGGGAAGGCAGAATGACCTCACCATCTGTGGCCATGGCTGCAAACCCACCAGACAGAACCCAGAATGCGGAGGAGGAAAATGTGCACATGGCTTTAGCTTTCCCCACCAGGCACCGAACCCCGATCTTCTTTATGAGCAGAAATTCAGAAGCACTTTCCTAATTAGATAAGCTGGTTTATGGCTTTAGCTGTAAAAACAGATGAAAATTTTCATTGGGAGCTGAACATGCCCATCCCTTTCCAGTGTGTTTGCACAGCCTCTTGCACCCTGTGCCAATACCATCTCCAGTGCTACCAGAGGATCCTATTGCTTTGGATAAAAATGAAAGACTTGTGAATATCTTTTAATCCCTAATTTTTTAGGGGAGGAGGAAAAAAAATTAGAACAGAGAAGATATAATCTAAAAGTTCCACAGTCTGGAAGTCTCAGCTGCTCCTTCAGTGTTAATGCCCACCGTGCGGGGCCAACCCACGGGATTTGGGTGTAGGATGTGGTCGTGATGTGGAGCTGGAGCAACGCTACTGCATCATCGCCCATAGAGGGAGCTTCCTCGGGGAGCCGGGCACATTGACATCTTTTAATCAAAAGTGTTGAGCTTTTAAAAAAATATATATTTTTTTTTTTTACCAGACAATATAAAGTATTGATTTTTAAGTTCTTGTGGTTTCTGGTTTGTTGTTTGGGTTTTTTTCACTGTCTGTTACAGCAAAAACAGACAGCTCCAGGTTAAACCTATGGGAAATTGATGTTTTGCAAGAGTGGGGGGAAAAGGAACAGGGAGAGAAGTGCTTTGCCCAGCACTGGGTGTTTACAGTCGGGTTTTAGTTGTGTTGAAACAAGCAAATGGCAAATGGTCCCTTTTCCATTTAATTTTGTGGTAATGAAACGGGGTGAAAGCTAATATTTTAGCAAAAATAAGATTCTGCAGTCTGCCAGTGCTCAAGCACTGAGCAGCTTTTCAGACCTACTGGATACCACTCTGAGTTTGAAATGTGAAGCCTGACGGCTGTTTTTCTACACATTTTCTGTTTAATTTCCTTGCAAACAGGCTCCTAGGCTCCAGTTACTTCTCCTTGAGATCCCCCCTACCCTATGGGCACAGCCACAGGATTCCCACAGCTCCCAAGCTGGTGAAGGAAGATCCTTTTAATTCACTCTGTGGATGGCCCAATTAGCATCCCAGTAAATTATTACCTCGGGGAAAACTCTGGTCTCAGGACTCACCAGCCAGCTGCGAAGGCAGCCGGCACAGGCCCCGATTCCCCGAGCAGCATGGGGAGAGCTGAGAAGATGGAGGACATTTTCTCCATGAGGCAATGGCGTTCAGGTGGCCAGACAGCACGATTAGATGGGAAGAATTGTATATTGTCTCTGGTTTATGGTTCCCTGAAAGAAGGGAGGGGGAGAAGCACAACAAAAACACAATCAAATCATTCGTTCTGCTGTTTAAACTTCTGGACAAGGCGAGAGATAAGACACAGCTCTACCCCTCAGCTGCATCTGATCTTTCAGGCTTTGAAATTAAATATTCTCCCTGCAACAGGTGGAATTGTATCCTGGTGGAAACTGCTTCTCTAGGCTCTCCCGTAACACAGGGCTTGAGGCTCCTTCCATTCAGCACATTAAGAATGAAAAGTCCCAGAAGTGGCTGAGACCCTTCTGGTTCAGGTACGCCGTAAGCAAGGGATGATCTTCACACCAGGTCCTTTCCTACCTGCAAGGCAGAGGCAGGAGCCCTTGTCTGCTTGGGCAAGGAGACTGAAAAACACCAGGGGACCAGGCCAAGGCTGTGGAGGAGATCGGTGTCCCATCAGGGACTCAGCACAGATGCCACCGTGGTCCACCATGAAGCTGTTCTTGCACCTCAGTAATCTGTTGCTAGCTGCTGCTTCTTCTGAAGATCTCTCTATTTGTTCTCTCCCTCAAAAATGCCTTTGCAATTCACGTGGATGAGGCAAAGGCAAATAAAACCACATCAAGTCCACACTGCAAAAAAATCTGTGACCCTGTGACCATGAAAAACAGGAGGGGTGTGTGCAGATAAACTAACCATTTACTGGTTGAACCTAAAAACCCCCTCCTTTCACATGAATAAATTTGGCACAGGCATCCTCACTCACCTCAGTGTGCTACAGCTTCAGAAAAGCCAGGCAGATTTTCTCTTCTAATTTGAGCATCCCAAAGTTGCACCTCCAAAGGTTTGCCAGCCTTGATATTGCAACGAACAGCCATTTTCATGAAATTATTTTCCAATCTGCTTTCAGCTGAGACAGTACCAGCACACAGACACCAGCACCTGGTCAGGGATGTTTTAGCCTCATTAAATCTCTACAAGCTCCAGAGGCTGGTGCAGCATTTATGAAGTTCAGTCTTTTAATAACTTGGCAACTTGGGACACATCTCCTCATCTCTCAATGTTTCTTGGTGCTGGCTGTCAATGTTTCTGCAATGGGACATTCATTCCTTTTACCAGCTCTGGATTTATACTACAGTATAGCCATCAATTCTGATGGACCTACTCTTGACAAGGCCACAATGGGAAAGGGGAGAACTCCATCCTTTAACTAGGTACCATATTTGCTTGCATAACCACCAGAGCTCCCCCTACCCCAAGCTTTTGCAGCCTTAAGATAAGGCACAACCTGCTCTGCTTCTGTATGACCTTGCAGTGAGTTTTCACAGCTCAAAGGTACAAAATATTAACAATATTTCCTGTACATGCTGCAGATGTTTCACCTTTTTCCCCCAGTCCTTTGCAAAGGAGGAGAAAGCAGGTGGGATACCTGAGCCACCTTCCTTGTCCTGTTTGCTAGCTGATCACATCCACTCTCACTTGCTCTACTCTGTGTACAGCATTCTCTTTCTCTCTCAGCCAGCCCTCCTCTAAGAGGCCTTTTAAAATTTTAGTCTATTGTCTCATTCTGCTCACCTAGATGAAAGCAGCACCTATTCATCTACACTTGCCAGACCAAACCACCCACTAAGCTTGTTTCTAAAAGCCCCAAACAACACTTGCTTTGGTCACACCTTTTTTCCTAGACCCCATCTCTAATTTATTTGGGTTATTTTGCACGCTAGTCTTGTTCTCCAGCATACTGGCCCTCTCAGATAGGCTGGTGTTATCTGGAAACAACCATAGCCCCATTCCACCATCCTGGGTCACTAATGGAAATGTGGAGCATCACTAGATGCCAGAGTTGCCCTGTGCACACTTACTCAACCACACCTTTCATTGCATCAGTGAACCTCTGGTAGGTGCTCTTCAAGTTTGAATTTCTGGCCACTTTTGCAGCCTCTAGCATTTCATCTAGATGATTCTCCCCCACTTATGAGACCACTTTCTCCGTCACGCCTGGTAACACAGGACAGTCAGCTCCTGCTGTTTGCCTTCCCTCTACAAGACCTTCTACTCAGTAACACCAGGAGATCCTACCAGGCTGATACTATTTCCTTTGAAGCCACCCGTGTTACTTGTTCTCACACCCTTGTTTTCCCGTAAGTTTTCACAAGCTTTACTACAGTTCCCAGTGTTTTTCTGGTAACTGCAGTTAGACTGAAAGCTGCATAATTATTCCATTCCTCCTTTTCTCCCGTTTTAAAGATAGGTGTATTTTCCCCTAGTACTTAACTAGGATCACAGCCGACCTTCTTAGAGGAAAACAAATGTGATGCCACTTCTTTAGCATCATCTGCTGAGTGCTTTCCCTGTCCCTGAGTACCAAACCAACACTTCTGTGGTCCTCCTGCAACTGCTGATGTACTGCTAGAGCGATCTCTCATTACACTCTATGTCCCCTGCTAATTGCATCTCACCATGTGCCTTGGCTTATCTGATCTTGTCTTTGCATATGCACGCTGCACTTGTACTTGATCTTCGTGGCCTGACCTACTTTTCATTTCCCCCAGGTTTCTTTCTCAGATCTGAGCTCTTTCCCTATGCTTCTATTCTTCTGCAACACCGTGGTCTGAACTATACCCACAAGAAGTTGTGACAGGCTCTCATTATCAACTTTTTACCCTCAGGATCAGTTTGCCAGTGCATGTTACCTGTTGTATGATCAGCTGGTGCTGGAGTTCCCAGATATAGCACTTCCCTGCCTCCCTCCTGCTCCTCACCACCAGTTCACTTGTTTCCCAGCAACTCCAACAGGTCACCTTCTACATCCCTAGCCAGCTTCTCCCACAGGAGTTACTATTAGAAACAGGCTCTTCCCTGTGTTCTCACCCTTGGTGATGAAGATGATCACCCACATGCCCCCAAGATTTGCTGGGTCCTCCGCATCTTCTTTACCCAGGAACAGATACCTGCCATTAACTGAATGGTGCTGCCAGCCACTCACTAAAGCCTCCTGTACCTGGTGGTCTGGAGAAGAAAAGACTGAGAGGGGATCTCATCCACACTTATAAATACTTAAAGGGTGGATGTCAGGAAGACAGGGCCAGTCTTTTTTCTGTGGTGCCCAGTGACAGGACAAGAGGGAGTGGAAATAAACTTGAGCTTAGGAAGTTCCATCTAAATATGAGGAGGAACTTCTTTACCTTGAGGGTGGCAGAGCACTGGAATAGGCTGCCCAGGGAGGTGGTGGAGTCTCCGTCTCCACCCGCCTGGGTGGGACATTCAAAACCCGCCTGGATGCCTTCCTGTGTAACCTGCTTTATGTGGCTCTGCTCTGGCAGGGGTGTTGGACTAGATGATCTCCAGAGGTCCCTTCTGATCCTACCATTCTGTGATTCTGTGTGCTGGAGACCCACACCTGTGGTAATTGTCCTGGTGCTTTCCTTTCCAATCACTAGCTGGAAACCTCCAGGTAGTCCCCACCTCCCCATTTTCTTGCCTTCCGCACAAATACATGCACCCTTGACATGAGAAACATACCTTCTCACTCATGCCACTCACTGCCTTCCCTGCTCCAGTTGTATCCCTTCAATACTGCAAGTCCAGAATACGACGTCTCCCGCTAATTGAATCCTGTTGCTTTGTGCAAGCCAAAGCCTCCAGCTTCCCCCACTCTTCTTCTATTCATCTTGCATTCAGCTATTGGGCACAGCAGCCTCCCCTGCTCTTTCTTGGCCCCACTTTGATCGTGCTTTGAATAGAAGAGGTCAAGCTACACGACCACGGTTTCTTTCTTCCATCCTTAAAGCCCGTGACTCCGGCAGCGATGGTTGGCATGCTGAGGGCCAGCAGATGGGGCGTGCAGCAGTGAGCCGGGGCCTGTGCATCCCAGTGGGCTGCTGGGCAGCCTCCACAGGGGAGCACCCATCGCCGGCTATCTCTGTCCTTTACAGGGCTCTGACACTCGGCCCTTTCCGTCTGCCTCAGCAGCGCAATTCAAAGCCCATCGAAGGCAAGAGAAAGGCCCCCATTAGCTTCCACTGAGGCTGCCACATCAAGTTAGTAAATTGTCCTCAGCAGGCAGGTGCCTGCCAGGTCCTCCAGTAATGTGGCTCTGGGCTGCATGTCTTGGTGCAGAAAGCAATGGACCTGCTCTGAGTTTGCCCTGCAAGAGAAACCCTTGCTAACCCTACCAGCACTCACAAGGACAATGTCTAAGCCAAGAAGCAGAGAAGAGAGAAGGGAGAATTAGCCTGGTTTAAATCCTCTCAGCTGCTCATACCAAAAAGATTTACCTTCAGAGACAGGATCCTGATAGCACTCAGAGCTGAATCCCCAGCCCGAAGTGCATGAGGTTTAATTACTGCAGCTCTGTTAAATCAGCTCTGTTAAGCCCCTGGATAATTGCTTTCTTCTGGGCCTAGCAGTGGTTTATTTGAGGACAGCTTAGGCTGATTTTCAGATGGCTCAAAGCTGCTCCTGTGCTGTTTACATCACCTGGTTTAAATTGGTTTAAACCCATACCTCTTGAGAAAGCACCTTCAAAGAGGTGAGGCCTCAGCTTTTGCTCTGGAATAAAACAAAATTCTTATTTTTTGCTTTAAATATACAAAGCCTGATTGCACCCAGTGCTATTGGTGTGCTCTAGACAGCACGCGGTACCAGCAGTCTTGGGAAGGATGTATAAAACACCCCAAAAAAGAGAAATGCCACCTAGCCAGAGCATCTACCCAGAGAAAGCCCTAGACCATGAAACCAGCGGGAGCCACATCCCAGATCCCCTTGTGCTTCTCACCACCTTCACTCAGCCGGAGAGAAGCCCAGGACACGTGGCACCCAGGCAATCCTCTGCTCCATCCCTGCATCCTGCATCTGTGCTGGTTGCTACGGTTACGGGCAAATCAGTGCAATTTGCAGGATGGGAGGGGGTGGTGGACAGGACCAGGGTGATGGGGGCTGTCAATGAAACGGCTTTTGTGGGAGGGAGGACGCTCGCCTGGTCCTCGGCAGCTCTGCAGCACAGAGCCGACCCACGTCGGCTGCAGGCGCCTTGCAAATTTGCATGGATCTGACAAGATGACAAGGTGCAAATATGCCAGGCTGCTTGGGAATAATTTTTACTGCAGCTCTGCCTTGTGCACGTTTTTATTGCAAAGAGGGTAATCGGGCCTCTTCATTATTGAAAACATATTTACTACCCCTTGGCCTCTCTCTCCCATTTTTGCCAGCCCCTTCCTTCCCCCCTTAACTACCCTGTCCTCCACGAGATATGATCTCATAAATTTACAGTGTACTTGCTGTCTGCAAAGTGGATGTTCAGTTTCATTTTTATTGGACTTTATGATACAGGCGGATTGCACTTTATTTGTTGTACCGCTACCAGAAGGCCTGAAACTGTAGGTGAGTGCTGGCTGCAATAGGGGTTTGGCCTGAGAAAGGGCTGCGGGATGGGGCTCCACAGACCACAACAGAGCTGCAAGCAGGATGGCTGCAGGAGAAGGTAGTGCTTTGGAGAAAGGCTGCCTTCCTCCTCCTCTGTTGGAGATGCTGCTCCATCTGCCCCGTGGTCCTCCCGAGAGGGACTGGGATTGATGCGGGAGCTGTGCCTCTCTCCCCGGCAGCCAGCGTGATTGACAAGGGATGCACAGCAGGAACACGGCAGCAGTTTCTCATTGCTCACTACTCTTTTTATGGTTGGTACCCTTCCCAAAGTGCCTTTCTCAAGGCTTGCTCTCAAGCTAGACAGACTTGTCCAAACCTGCCTGTCCAGCACTGCCCTTAGCATGACACTAATGTACCTTAACAAAATTGCCAGAAACTGCAGGGAATG
The DNA here is from genome assembly GCA_033124195.1 of Coracias cyanogaster. Taxonomy (NCBI): domain Eukaryota; kingdom Metazoa; phylum Chordata; class Aves; order Coraciiformes; family Coraciidae; genus Coracias; species Coracias cyanogaster. Next base: position 27,391 of record JAVSBS010024517.1, on the reverse strand, counting down.
GTAGTAATGTGCGTGACGCCAAGGAGGTCAGCGTCTATGAAAACATCTATCGCAGCCAGTGTGTTGCTCCAGCTTTACCCTTCTGTAACAGCAAGCAGAGCATAACCTCATCCCCTTAACTCCAAACCCTTCGGACAGCTCCCACAGAACATTGGCTCTGGACTGACTGCTGAGCCAGCCACTGCCATCATGGCTGCTGCAATCACTCGCAAGTTCATTATTAAAAAGCTGTCTTGCTGGTGGCACAAGGAATTTGTTAGCACCCAGCGAGCTTCTCTGCATTGGGTGGGTGGGGTGGCACCACATCTTGCTGCAGAGCTGCTTCCTTCTCCGGGGGAAAGGGCTTTGCAGCCCTTTCAGCAACTGCCCAGCACTCTTAGGAGCCCAGCACGCTTCGTAACCAGCTCATCTTGTTGCAGCACAGTGGAAACAATCAACTTGTGTCATTTCAATCCAAAAAAAGGGAAGAATTGTTTTTTTCTTTTCCAAGGTAACGAGGAGAGGCCAAGCAAAGCACCGCAAAGCAACATAAATGATTTAGCACCCAACGATTTTGCCAGGGAAACGCTAAAGAGAGAGTCTAATCCTTTCATCTAACCCTGGTCCTTCTAAAAGCTTTAAGCTAGGAGTTGACTCAGCATGTCAGTGCCAAAAAGATCCATTGACCTCGAGTTCAGTGCTGAGAAATTGAGAAATGTTCTTTTTAATGTCTATTCAATAAATACAGCATCACCCTCTCCGTGGGCTGAGCAGTCCACTTCAAATCCATTACAGCACGTTCTCACAGACTGACAAGTTGTCCTGAGACAATAGTGGCTGCCAGATGAGGTTAACCCTTGCCAAGGGGGTGTAAATCTTCGTAGCCACAAGCTTTTTGCTCTCAGAAGTCCTTGAGAAGAGGGGAGGGGGATATCTGAATTGATGATGAGTGGCTGCTGCATGCACTCCTTGCTGGACCAAGGTGATCTGCATCAGTAAAAAATATACCCAGTCAACACAGCCAGGCTTCTGACCATCTTGATGGGAAGGAGGAGAGTGCTGCTACCCTTTGCTCCCTGGTGGGCTGGTGATGCTCCCAGGCACTCGTGGTGCCTGTTCCTGCTGGCCATCACAGCCTGTTAGTTTGGCAGTGGGACAGATGCTGCTGAACCAAGGTTTTGTTGGGAAGCACCATACTGTGGCACTACCATCCCTTGGGCAGCTCTACCAACAGCCCTGGAGCTTATGGTGTGCAGGGAAATTTGGAGCTGCTTTGGAGAGCTTGAGCACAGGCATGCTGCGTGCAAGCTCCATGCTCAGCTCCCCTGGTACACTCCCTGCCTAAATGGCCATGCTCTGGGCAGCACCAAGCTGCTTGGATTAAATACATGATTAAGGACAACAACAGCACTGCTCCCAACTCAGCCCACCTATGTCCAGCCATTCTTGGCAGCAGGCTGTGGCCTCTGCTCCTCCCAGAAAATGCATCTTAGCAGAGCAGCTTCACCAGGGACAGCCTGGAGCTGGCAGTGGTGCAGACCCCCTGCACAGGACATTATACTTGCAGGCTAGGATTTCTGTCCAAGACCATGTCCATGCAAGGAATGACAGCAGTATGACGGCACTTTACCCACTACCACATATCTATAACTCTACCCAAGACTACTAAATGCAGGGATATACTTTTCACAAGCTCTTGGTTACCAAATGTCCTAGCCAGTGTGTACCCTATGGCCATCTATAGAAATTTCAACATTGATTGCTCTGATCATCTCCAATGCATTTAGAGTTGGTAGAATCTGATCCAGCCAGAGGGCTGTCGGCCTGTCCTAAGGTCCGAGTCCCAGATCACTGGACTAACCAGACTTAGAGGTGTGCTAGTCCCCCTCCTTGGAGGGTAGGAAGTACCTGCTTGGCCAGTTTAGTCCATCAGAGCTCAAACATGAGGATGCAGGATTCCCTGCATGGCCCTGGAAGGACACTACACCCAGCTACACCTTCTTTCTGATGGAAAGTCCTGGACAGCTGCAGCTTCCAGCAGTAAGTCATTAATGAAAATTATCACCTTAGTAATGATAATAATACAATAATTCCAAAAGGTAAAGCTATGGGTGCACAGTCAATCTGCAAGAAATCAGAGCAGAGGCAGCAGGGGAGCCCTACATTTCAGTTTTATATTTGGTTACTGGTATTTTATGATGCCCCCTTCCTCCTCCTCTTCCCTGGCTTCAAGCTACCGTGCTTTGGCTCAGTGACGCACACCCACGCTGGAGCCTTTGGCAGTTCTGGGGGGACAATGGGGTGCTGCAGCAGCTACCCCACCTTTGCAAGCTTCTCTGACACACCAGGGTGGAGGAGGTCACATGAGCCAATGTTTGAGGCTCTCTGCTGACTCAACGAAGCCATCCTGCATCATGTTTATCTAGGTCACATTTACGAATTCCCTTTTTGGTTTTGGAGGCTGGAAGTTTCTATTTTTTCCGCTATCCCCCCATGTTTGCATGTGCCAGCTGAAGGCAGCTTGGCTGATATGTGCAGTGTACAGAGGGCTCGGCTGTGGGGTTGTGCTGGTAATCACTGCTTGCCGGTTCACGAACACTGGAAAATGTTTATCTTCAGTTAGAAGCAAAAGCTTCAAGACAGCATTCCTTACTCAGAGTCTTTAAAAATACAGAACTCTGCTGGAAAACAGCAAAAAGCTTTTGTTTATAGAAATAAAGCTTTTATATAAAATTTGTATAGCTGCTGAGGAAAACATGGGAAGGCCAAATGCCAGCACGCAAAGATTAAAGTCTGCAAAGGCACAAAATGACCTCTGGATTTTTCTCCAATATCCCTGAAATGAATTAAGTTTAAAATCTCATGATTTCTAGGGGAAGAGTAGACAGACTGGAGGCCTTTGCACACATAGGACTGGTAACACTGGGAACATCTTCCCAGCACACCTGTCCTCACTGAGGGACTTTTGGGCAGCTGGATGCTTAGACTATGCTAGCAAATATTTCTATACTAGTAAATAAGAAGTCCTTAGCACTCTTCACCATCATTGCTTCATTTACTTCCACAGGCATAGCCTGAAATAATTCCAGAGAGCCAAAGTTCCTCCTGCAGGAGGGCAGAGCACACAGTGCTTTAATGCTGCCCCAGCAGTACCACTCCTGTCCACATCACCCCATGACCTGCTCCAAAAACCAGGCCTATGTCACATCCTCAACACTAGATCCCTGTTGGAGGAACTGACCCTGATTTTCCTGGTCTCTCAGATATTCTATGGGGAGCCCTACCAAAAAAACCCACTGCTGCTGTGTTAGGTGAGATGCGTCTGCTTTGAGATAGGCAGGGGGATTCCCAAATGCCTCTGAAAGGTGCCTCAATGTCCTTGGGGCAAGGACCACCATCATTAGAGGTACTGCTGGCTGAAAGACCAGCACTGAGTGATGGTATTTCAGTCCCTTCCCTTTCTCACTCCTACCATACCAGCCAAACAGGCCATGTAGGAAAGGTGTTAATACAAGAATTTCCCTCTCAATGTTTTAAATTTGCCATGAGCATAACAATACACCATACATATAACCAACAGTGAAAACCCTCTAGACTTCAAGAGAGCTTGGGTCTTGCCTTCAAATGCCATACCAGCACCTGCACTGCCTGTGCAAATCCATGTGGAAAGTCAGCACTGGTCCAGATCCAGGTCCTCTGCTTAGGGCTTAAATGGCCCCATGCAGAGTGATTGGGACCGTGGGGTATGTTCCAACCTATAACATCTGCTTAGGCTGGAAGGCTTACCTTGACATACAGGCTTGCACCAGGATGTGCCAATTAAGATGCTATGCCCGTAGCTGTATTCAAGCAGCTTCACCAGAGAATGAGATCCCCTGAAGAGGCTCCCTGCAAGGTGGGACACCTTCAGCTCACTCTTGGCTGATTTTTACTGGGAGAGGCAGAACTGAAAGAGCAGGTATCTGGGCAACGATTTGCACAAGTTCTGCATGCAGCTTTGTTGCAGGAGTGTTTCCAGAGGTTGGCCAAGGTGAAAGAAAATGGGCAGGCAGATCATGAACATCACCACCAAAACAAAACCATGCAGGAGGAGACATGAGGGGGTAAAGGGACACTACTGCTGTACTAGACACTGCTGATTCATTTGAAGACAGGTTGCAACATCAGGTTGTCACCCTATCATCAGTACTCCCTGCTTGGGTTACCAGAAGTGGCCATGGTGCTCCATAAACCCATAGCCCGTTGTGCCACCTTCTGCTGAGGAGAGACAGGATGTCTGTCTTCCACATAGAAACAGGAGACAATACCAAGACAGTGGAAGAGCTGATGGTGGACCATCTCCGTGACACTACTGAGATGTAGAAAAGGATGAGGATGGCAGTGCCCAGTGCACTGATCTCTGCTGCCACCCTGACCCACACACAGCACAACTGCTGCCTGGCCACTAGGCTCCTTTTTTGGATCCCAGACTTTAGAAGTCTCCTTCAAGATATCTGCTAACACCACTAATTACAGGCCAGGCTGACAGTGGCTTGGTGCACCGCAAGAATTTCCTGGTGGCTTTTTTGGGGAGGGACAGGAGCCTTCCTTCTCCCTTTGTCTCCCTGGTGAAGGATGTGCTCTCAGGCTGAAGTCCTGACAATCCAAGCTGCTGAAATGAATCCTCTTCAGTCTATTTACTTGCTATTTACCAAAGTCTGCGATCAACAAGAAAACACATCTCAGCAGCTCACTTGGCAAGAGAACGAATTGAGGCAGCACTGCAGCTGTCATATTTATTTCAGTGGCAAAGCAGGTCAGGAAAATTGATAAAATTAATCATACAAACTAGCAAACACCGGGAGTGAAGGAGAGGGAGAACGAAGGAGAGAGAATGAGAGTGAAGGAGTGTTTGCAGCACCAGGCTGCACCTGCTTTTATTTCTTTTAATGGATTTTTTTTTTTTTATGCAATGCCACAGATAAAATTGGTGCAGGGTACATTATTTTATAAGTAGGTTTGGGGAGGGGTATGGAGATTACTACAAGCAGCTGCCTATTACGCTATGGCTGAGCCCTAGCCACAGGGTTTGCAAGGAAATAGGAATTCAAGGACAGAAGTGATTTTTCAGACAGTCCCCATAGACCAGGTGGGAAGGTCCTTGAAAGCAGTATCTGGAGGTGCTCTGACATGGGCTGAGGCTCTAGGTGACTCCTTAAGATGTACTCAGGACCACATCCCTATCACCTCTGCCAGCTGGGTGCAGATGTGCCCAAGGTTTGTGGCAGCTGCAGCCACCAAACTGCAGAAACATCTCCCCAGCCATGGTTTTCCTCGCCCCTGCAAGAGAGCAGCTCTGGGGACATCTTACCAAATCCATCCCCCCTGGTTTCTAGACCTTGATCTTGGAAAGCATGGATGAGACACAACTTCAACAAGTCTCTGTGCTCCCTAAACAGCGAGGACTCTGTTTCTGTGGCCAGTGGTGTTGGGTTAATGCACCTGCATAAAGAGGATTAGCACTGAGTTTGCTCTCAAGAACAACTTACAAGACCACCTGGAGAAGGAAGCTCACAGAAGCTAAGACCTTTTTGCTATGGGCTCCTCTTTGAGCAGGCACTTGCCTGATTTGAAGCTAGGGGTAGGCAAGCAAAAAAGAGCCAACTGACTCTGGGAAAACCTTCAGGAAAGTTTTCAAGCATTGAGGTTCAAGCGTCAAGGCCCCCACCCCTTCCTTTTTTTTTTTTATAAAGAGTTTTTAGGCCAAGATTTAAATTTTAAAACTTGCCATTTCAGAATGAAAAGTGGAAGAGTGCATTTCAAGGATGTTACTAAAAATGGCATTTTTGGCATTTCTACTCTTTAGTTTTCTGTCGTAAAAATAGCATTCACAAAACTCATCCCAAATTTAAAAATAACATTGGTCCCTCTGAAATGTTTCCTTTTCCTCTCTCCCCTTTTCTTTTCCTCTTCTCTTTTCTCATTGTCCAACTCACAGACTAAACATGCACTGAAAAATGTCTCTGCTCTAATTTTGAGTCCTTTTTCTCTGTCTTTCCACCCTCCTCTTCCACACTTCTAAAGGCCCTCACTGCACGTCCCTGTTCCTACCATGAATTACTATTCTCATTGCTCCAAGCACATTAAAAGTGAAGCTAATTAAGCAGCAGAACAATTTGCCTAATGACGTGGTAGATTCTCCATCACTTGCAGCCTTCAAGTCAAGCCTGAACATCTCCCTGACAGAGCTTTGGGAGAGTGAAGAAATTTGGAGGTGAAGGTCTCAGACCCACACAGGGCTGCAGAATACGTGAGGTCACCTTAAGAGACTTTGGGACACTAAAACAGGTGGTCTCACCTGCCTCTGGGGAGGAGGGCATCCATCAGCTCCAACTTGCTTTTCTGCAGCTTCACACCTCTGTCCTCACCAGGGATGGGGCTGCTGAGGGTAGTGACAGTGATCTTTGCTGAGCTATGACTGAGGAGGGATGGTGGAAGGGACCCCAAGTAGGTGAGCCCAGGGGGATGGCGACCAACCAGCAAGAGTCCACTAGAAACACCAAGGCTGCCATGAAAATCACAAGAGTTAATGAGCGTTTTAGTAAAGAAATCCCTCTATAAGATCTTGCTGACAAGCGCTATTAAATATTCATTCTATAGACTGCAGAGACATCATTAGACACATACGTTCAGGCTCTCCACACTCCTGGCTCTGGCGTTTGTTTTACACCATGCTGATGAGCTGAGAGGACCTCAGGGGGGCTGGTGCCAGCCCCCATTAGCAGAGCTGGGCTCCACAGGAGAAAGTATGGCTTCCAAGGGAAAATCCATCCTGGAAGCCCCAAAGATTCTTGTACGAGGGAGGCAGGAGTAGGTGGGTTTGGGAGATACTGATGTGTAAAGCATCTTCCCCATGGAAGAGCAGCAGCAGAGGTTGGAGGGACAGCCAGGAGCCACAGTCCCACCACTGACATCCCCCGAGACATCCTACAAGGACATGAGGGTGCAAGGAGGACTGCTTTGCCTTCACCCACTGCCCTGCACACCCCAGTGCAGGCAGCACTTCCTACTCCACACACCCTGACCAAGCCCTCTCCAGGTGGTCACCCCCACCAGGGACCTAGGTGGGCTCCTATGGCCATCCCAGGATGCCACAGCCCTGCCATCAGCCATCTTGGCAGCCTTACCAGACCAAAGCCACCTGTCACAGGTCTCTTTCCCAACTCAGAGCCGCCTCTTGTGCATCATGCGAAAAACCACATGCTTGCCCTGGCCAAAGCCAGCTCTGCCCACAAAAGACAGAGCTTGCATACATGCATATAAATATATATTTTTTTGTATACATTTGTGGTGATGGTACCATTTTTTTTTCTTCAACAATCTGTCCATAAATGTCACCAAATGTCCCAGTCTCCTTTTATTAAACCTGAAAAATGTGTATAAATGTAAATAACAAATGACTGATACAGGGAGAGGAACCAGAGCGTCTGCTGGCGTCACCCTCCCTCCCTCTCTCCCTCCCTCCCGCTCTTTTCTCCTCGTGTAATTTGCATTAATAAAGAGGCTGTTCCTTGTCGGAATGTGTTTCATCCGGTTTAAAATCCCAGGGCGATCCACCAGGAACAGCTCTGGGAGAATCCGACTGTCAGAGCCGACAAGACAAATGAATCCCGGTGTCAGGAGCGTGTGGTTCAACGATGACAGATTGAGAAGAACTGTCCCCCTCTCGACAGGCGGGCTTCATTTTCAAATTAATAAATCTGAATAAAATATTTTCCCTTTCATTACGAGCTGAGCCCGGATGACAGTTCCCATGACAGGAGGGAGTCGCAGTGTTGATGAGGAGACTTTGCATGAATTCCACCTGGGCTTCTTCAGCTTTATTTTTACCTGCAATTTCATCCCTGTTTACTTCTCTCCTTCTCCTCCTTTTTTTCCTTCTTCTCCTCCTCCCCCTCCCTCTCACCCCCTTCCTCTTCTTTCTTCACCTGATCTCAGCCCCTCTCCCATTCCTCCTCTGCTCCTCCCAGTGCTTTGGAAGGATGTCACTCCTGCAGCACATACACCGGCTGTCTCGCACCCCAAATGCAGACATGTGAGATGCACCAAGGTCTCATGTTCTTGCTGCGCACATGCTGTTTTATTTCCACACATGCACAGGTGCCTCGACCCCACTCAAAACCCAGAATCCCTGCACCAAAAGAGAAACCCCCCCGGATTTTCGATTCTCTTTACACAGAGGTGGGGCTTAGCCTGGGGATCGGCCACCAATGGCTGCTCCCAAGAGGGCTGGAGGCAGAGCCATGCCACATCCCGGTCCTAGAGCATGGGCAGCCCCAGCTCAAACCTGCAGTTCCTGCCCTATCGCACTGACAGTCCCACCACCCTGCTCCCAAGGTGGAAGGTGTTTGCAGATATGGGTTAATTACAATCTTTTCCTGGCCTGCTGCCTCAGGTCCATTTGTAAGTCTCCCAAGCATCTTCCTTTGAGACAGCAGCATGCTGACTGTGGTTGCACACCGTTTGCACAACAGTACTCCCCAAATCGGCATCAAGCTTTACCTCGGTGCAGGAGCACGTTTCCCCTCCAACACCAGAGGCCATCCCCAGGGACATGCAGTCTGCAGCAGCACTGTGAGGTCCCTCTCCTCCACCCCTTGGTAGAAGGCCTCCCCATTTCCTGCCACCGCCACAATACCCAAGCCAGTCCTTGCTCCAGGATGTGCCTTTGAACACTGAGGGCAAGCAAACAGCAGTCATGCCACAGATAAGCGCTCGTGACACTCAAGTCTCCGTTCCACCTTCGGATCCCACTGTGACCCATAAACATCTTTGCTGCCATGTAGCTTCCAAGGCAGTGATGTGGCCCACTTCCTAAGGATGCTGTGGAGATAATTCAATGATGCTCCCCATGCAACCTCAGCACAGCAAGTGCTAGCCTAGGATGAGGCCTGCAGAGCCTTTTTTCATCCATGAAGGATGTCCTGGTTCAGGTAAACCTTCCAACCCTCCTGCACAAGTGTTGGTCTTTAGTTTGGATGGTCCTCTGGATCAGCTAACTGAGACATGGCATCCATGGAAGATCACACAAAGCCAACTCAAAATTTGGGCTGAGCTGGCAGTGGCATGGGGAGAGCAGAAACAAGAGAGAGAGACCATGGTGGGAAATTGAGTGCCTGAGCTGGCTTGAGAATTCCAGCAACTCCAGGGCGCTTTATGGAGAAAGCCAGCAGAAATGGAGGCATCGGCTGATTCTTTGTGAGCCCAATATCCCCCTCCGAAGAAATTAGAAACATTCCAACAGCTATAGCTGTGCCTGACAGTAAATTTGATTAACTTGCCCGTGGAGTTAATGATATAGAGGGCCGTGTGGATTTTGTTGTAAAGAACACAGAAAAGACAGATGAGAAAATGAGAAAACAAGAAAGTAAATTTAAGCAGCTGGAAGCTTTAACAACTGGCATGATAAATCCAATAAAGAACTGCTCGATAAAACCCAACCACTGGAAAGCCAAACATGGGTTGGGGAGGGAGTGGATGTGGAAGTGTTTCAGATTCACAGCCAAAGCAGGAGCATGATTTACTTTCGGTGGGAAAATGCCCCTAGGTCACCAGCCAGGCTGCCGGGAGCGAGCAGGCTGCAGCCTTCTTCAGCTGCTTGCTCCCAGACCACGTGGCAGCGATGCTCCTGCTACAGCCATCCTACACTGGCAAGGCAAAGCCAGGGACCTGCTACCCAGGCTCGCTCCCCATGCTTTTTCTGCTCGTTCCAGTTCCCTTTGCAGTTCTCTCAGAACCAGGATGAATCTGCTGAGGCTGATGAGAGCCTAGGGGGATTCACACCTACCAAGCCAAACCACACTAACACTGGAAGGCAGCACAGCATCACAGACATGCCTGCCAAGCAAATGCAGACCAGGTATTGCCAAGAAGCCTGACGTGAAACCCAACATTTGGGCATCCATATTCTCAAATTCTGTCTTCCTTAAAATTTAATTCTGCTGAACCCTGTTGGAAGTCACAGCCAAGAGGAAAACCTCTAAGAAAATGATTGATAAGGACACATCTTTGCTTATCCCAGTAGCAAGAGCTGTGAAGCAGTGTCCCATAGCACCCTATTATCCAATACAGAGGCAGACTTGGAGCACCACAGTATCACAGAAGACCCTGCAGGATTCCATCCCTGGAAGCATTCCAGGTCAAGTTGGACGGGGCTCTGAGCAACCTGCTCTAGTTGAAGACATCCCTGGTCACCGCAGGGGTGTGGGACTAGATGACCTTTAAAGTTCCGTTCCAAACCAAATTATTTTGTGACCCTATGATCCTTGCTGTCTGCACACAGAAGCAATTTTGGCAACCCCACACCAAGCTCGTTGTTCCTCATCCCCTTCCCATTCCACATAATTCCAGAAGTAAGCCACTGCCAGCCTGGTCCAGCCACATCACTGTACTCAAGCTGGGGAAGGCAGAGACACCCTCCATGTTGAACCAAGAATCAGGAATGCAGGGAAACAGGGACCAGGCCCACCCATGCAGTACCAGATGCAGCTGGCAACAGTCCAGCTGCTGTGTTAGCTCTGGCACAGCTTCCCCAAGGCTCTGCATTGTGGGAGGGGTTGTTAGCTGGCCATGGCCTGACTGTGTAGAGCTGGCCTTGATTCCCAAAACAACCAGCCTTGCTGGGACTAGCCCAGCAGCATTTAGGCTGGATCCAAGCAGGACCACCCAAGTATCTTGGCCTGGAACTTTGCACCATCCGTATGCTCTCCACCTTCATTTTTCCAGCCCTTCATGGCCCTAGGCTGCAGAGAACCTCTCTGTTGCCAACAAGGACATTCAAACTGACCTGTTGACCCAGATCTCTGAGATCCCTTCCAACCCAAACCATTCTATGATTCTATTAATTTGGTACTTGGACTTTGCAGACCAATACGTATCTTGCTGCACCACCTACATTCAACTTTGTTAGGTTATGGTCAATCAGAAGATCTCAGAAGATCAGAGATTTGCTACAAGCACCAATGTAGAATAGCAGCTCCAGATGTTCTCCATGCATTCCCTAATGGGGCAAAGATACAGATGGAACCCAGATCCCCAGAGTCCTAGTTTGCTGCCATAACCCTAATTCCTAAGAATATCTCATGGGTCTCACTTCAAATTTGGTATTGGACTCCTAATAGGGGAAAGGCATCATCATGAACTGGAGACCTGCTGTACCCACAGGCTTTCATGGCTCTCTCAAGCAACCTTTGGTGACCAAGGAAAGCAAAGCACCCTTTGGAGCCACCTCCCTCATCTCCCACCACTTTCCTGTAGCTCAGCCATCTGCAAGACCTAGTGGCTGGAATTGCGCAGAGTGCTCCAAATTGAGCTGTAAAGAATGAAGGTGAAGTTTTAAGCCGCTAGATTCATGGCTAGGATTTTTATACACACATAAAATATGAATCTCAGTTGTATACAACGCTGAGCCCATCGTGCCAAAAGGATCCCAGTCAAGCAGGCCTGTAAAATGAAATCCTCTTGGACTAATTTAAGGAGACCTGAGCAATATAAATTCTGGCCTGCTCAAATGCAGGAAATAAAAAAAAAAATCTGACTTGAATACAGGCTTCTCTCTCAATGCTCTTGGCAGCTCCAGCATGCGAACAACGGGGAAAAAAAAAAAAAAGAGCAAGGAATTAGATCTGGGGTTGCAAAAACCACTGTTCCCGTTTCTCATTTATACCAGTCTTGTGGGCTTAATGAAATTCTCTTCAGTGAGAACTGAATGCAGAGATAAACTTCCCAATAAACAAGGGACGCTCATATTTGCAGCGTCCTGATGACTTTCCTGACCTGCATAGTCACTTCCACTGAGCTGTTATGCACAGGGAAAACACTCAAAGATGCTTTTTATAAAAGAAAATATTAACTTATCTACCAGCTAGTGCATCTTGACTCGAACACACCTTTATGTCCTCAGAGCTCCTCTGGTTTTAGTGGAGTAAGAGTCTCCTTCTAGAAGATGCCTCCCTGGAGAGGTTGGAGAAGGATTTGCCCTGCCTCTGCTGATCAGTATGTCTGGAGGAAGGCCATAGGGCTGGAGGAGCTTGCTCTGAGCTATGGCCACCACAGTTCAGGTGGATTGGACAGTTTAGGGCCAGCCCTGAGGGGCCCATGGGTCAGCCAGGCAGGACAAGGAGTGGGTGAAATAAAGTATGCATGTCCTCTTTTCTTTTCTTAGGCAGGGCACTGGGGCGAGAGGAGCAGAAGTGTCTTTGCTCAATGTCAGAGAAAAAGCCTGAGGTCTGGGAAACACACCCAGATCTCCCTGCAAGGGCCTGAGATAACATCATCCTTCCCAGAAAAATAAGGAGCCAGATAAAAACACGTCATTACAGGATTAGAAACACCTTAGCTGAAAACAGTACCCCTTTTTCTAGAGAATGTGTGTGGCTGTTTTTTGGAGGGTGGTGAGGGGGAACATCACTCAAACTTGCCTTGAATTATCTGCCAGCTCACTGCAACCAGAGCACAGTTGTTTGGGCAAGTGCCACCAGCCTCATGGCACCATGCATGGCACCTCCTTCCTAATCAAGCTATCCTGGAGACAGCTTGAGTGAGGTGGGTGCAGCTGTGCTGCAGTTGCTCATAGCCCCTCAGCACCTCTGGAGCTCACAAGTCCCATGGTCTCCTTGCCCCAGCACCGTCACCACCTCGCCTGTTACAGGAGCCCTTGCCTCCCTCCACACACAGGGTCCTCCTCTCTGTGCCAACCCCATCTCCCTGTGCCACAGAGGCCTGAAGTGACTGGAGTCTTTCTGTAGCTGATCAAAGGCATGAGACATCCAGCAAAGGTATAAAATAATGCAGGGGACATCTGCCAGTGGAAGGATGACATGATAGCAAGTTTTCTGGGGCTATTTTGCCAAGCATTTTCCATTTAGAAAAACAAACAGCCAAAGAACAAAACAAAGCAAAAAACCAAACCCAAGCACTAGCCAGGAAAAACCTCCCTAATGAACGCAGCAGCTTCAGCTGCAAAGCTGAAGGCGACTTCCAGCCCAGCCCATCTTTGTTCCTCGGGGCCTTGGAGAAAGATCTCCTCTTGGGCAGCCAAGTAGCAATTGGGTCACAGTGCAGGATTATCTGCTAGTAACAAGCTGCAAATGTGCTCTGGGACCAGTGATTCATTAATGCACTTCATGGTGACATATGAACCAGAACCCGAGGGAGCCTTTATTTCTGCCCTCTCTATCCATTCAGTTGAAAGACAAGGAAAAAGGTTCCAGCACCACGCTGATTTCTAACGCTGATCAAATTAGTTCTACCCTACAACCAAGGCAACTAATCAAGGACATCAGGGAGAAGGTGTGGTTTGAAGTACAGCAAAACCCTGGGTCTCTGAGTAATGTTGCAAGACGAATCCTCACTGTTAATAGCAACTAGGAGGAAAGAGGACTGAAAAGGCAGGGAGGTAGGCTTTGCAAGAAGGCAGTGCTGCAAGGAACCTGTTGTGGACCCTCACAGCCATGGCTACAGGATGCCAGCACCTCCCTCCATTCCTGTGCAGGTTTCTTCCCTCCTCCTTCAAAACCCTCCTCATGGGCCCCGAGATTGCCAGGGGTCCTTGGGAACTGGGACAGTATCCACAGATGCTTTTCTGAAGAAGTGCAGTCTCCCCAGAGACACATTGCCCATCCGCACCATGTACCACCACCCTGCCGATTTATTCTAAAAATTGAGAAGCAAAAACTACCCTGACAGCAGGATAGTGGTGGATATCTACTGCCCACCTTTGGCTGCACAGGTTGAGTGTTTTTGAAGGCGCACTGACCGCATCAGAATGTTTTTCTTTCAATAGCAGCTGCCAAAATATTTCCAAGGTGGCACTTGTGCACCCTTTCACACCAAACCTCGGGGGAATTTCAGGAGAAGGCCCTTCCCCAAGGCCAGGACCTCTCTGAAACATACCTGGAATGTGAATACCAGGCTTGGGAAGTAACCCAAAAGCCAGTGTCTCTGCAGTGAGGCCAGAGGGCAGCCCAGCTCCTGGATCTGCAGAGAAAACCCAGAGCTAACTCCAGCCTTTCACCAGCGTGGGAAGCAGCAAGATCTACCCTAGGTACTGCCCATCATGTAAACAACAGTAGCAGCACCAATGTCCACAGAAAGCAGGGCCGATGCGCTGTAAATACAGTCTTCACTGACTTAATGTTCCTATAGGAGCTTTAAATGTTTTATTTCCTGACTTTTATGCAATTTGATTCTTAACCATAATGCATCATTGACTTTTTAATCTTATTTCCCCCGTCCACACTGTCTATATCTCCAGGTTATTGGAACACTGCATTGGGGTGGATTCACAGCTGATGAGACCTTACCAAAATCCACAGGGGCTGCCGACCTGGACAGCTGTGCAGAGCTATCCCTGAGGTTTTGGCACCAGCAGTGCTCCCCCAGCCCCAGCACCTGGCTTGCGTGCATATTGCAGTGCCCTTTCCAGCATGGGACCTGCAGGGTGTAAAAGCTCCCAGCACCCTTCCATCCTCTTCTCCTGGTCTGGCAGATGCTGCCCTCCTGATACACAGTGTCACCCCAAGTTAAGCTGCAGCAGGATATGGGGCAGCCATCCAGTGGACATGATCCTGAGCCTCACAGGTGACCGCAAGCCCAAGGAGAAGGATGGCAGCAGGTCCTCTGCTGCTCCACCCTGACTGACCAGAGTGGGATGCACACCCTATCAATACAGTGAAAAGGTTAATGGGATCGCCTCCTTCCAACGCTATCACAGTAAATGCAGGATTTATAGCGACGCTAAAATACTGACCTCTATCTGTTTTATGCTGATCATTAACTAAGATTATCTTACACCAGAGATTTGCTATACCAAAGAGCACTGACATCACTAACTGCTATTAGGTGTATTATACTTAAACTCCATAAAGGGGAGGAAAAAAAAAAAAAATCATTGTCAGCAGCATGGGGAAGAGGCACATTACCAGGCACGCTCAGATTTTTTATATATATATATATATATATGAGCAGTTGCCTGGAGCTTTCTGTGTGCATCTGGCATTTTGCAATTGCAATATTGAGAAAAATCCTTGAAAATATTTTCAGACTCAGAAACCCTCCACGCACAGACACCCAGACAAATGCCCTGTAGCTAACAGATGCTGGTGGGGATGGTTCACCTTGCGTGAGGTCCCCAGAGACTCACCACAGTAGGTGCTATGTGTATGGGGCATATATATATGGTGCCCACTGTGGGAGCAGTGCGTGAAGGCACCTCATGTCCCCAGATGGCTCAGGCTGTCTCCCATCACCCACGCCAGCTCTGCTTGCATCTTCGGCTCTCCCCGCTGCATGGCTGTTTCTGGGCAGTGGCATATTTGTTGACTTGCTCTTTTGGTGACATCTTCTTTTAATAAGGAAATCTGTCTCTTAGCAGCTTCTTGCCTAAGGCTGTGCTTAGTTAAAGTGTAAAATGTCAAACTTTAGCAAGGATGACAATAACCCTGCTGGGCGAAGAAGAGCCAACCACTATATTATTAGCTACTGGAGGGAGAGAGGGGGAATATTGACCCATTCCACAGAGGAAAGACACTAAAATCCCAATCTACCCGCCCATCCTCTCCCACATGGAGACCAGCCTCAAATCTGCTTCCACATGATCTTTCCAGCAGCCAAAGCTCATAACTAAAGCTGAACAGCAAACAGCTTGCCCTTCCCGTTTGATCAAATACATGTACATATGCAATTATTATAGGTCAAAGTGTCCTGGCCATGCCCTTTCATCTCCCAAAATTCCCCAAAGGCAGGTCAGAATGCAGGCACGATGCTGGAATAACATACGATGGAGCGAAGTTGTGCTGTTGCTGAAAAGCCTGAGACAGAGAGTGGAGCAAAGCCCACTGGGTCCCCTGACAGCCAAGGGCTTAGGCAGAGCAAGGAGAAGCCAGTGGTCACCATCGCAGGCAATAACCGAATACAGCTGCCTGAAGAGAGAGGTCTGCCAAGTGCTTACAGAAGCAGCCATTTGCAGAGTGAAAGAATGCTTTATCAGGCTTATGGGTCTTTGGGCAACACTTCTCTGCTACTGAAGGACTCCTCTGTACCACTTTACCTTCACACATGGACACTGTAATATATGTAGGTACAACCTCTTCACCTAGAGCACACGTGATTGGTACTAACATAATTTTCTGACTAGTTCTCTCTTGAGTTGCAGCAGAGCCATAAATTCACATCCCCAAACTTAGGAAGGAAGGCGGTTTCTATTTTTAAGATCTGAGACTGGACCATGTTCAGTGTTCATTGTTCACTGTTAGAACGAACTCATCCTCCAGTGTGCTATACTGATACCCTGACACAC
Source organism: Coracias cyanogaster (assembly GCA_033124195.1). Classification (NCBI taxonomy): domain Eukaryota; kingdom Metazoa; phylum Chordata; class Aves; order Coraciiformes; family Coraciidae; genus Coracias; species Coracias cyanogaster. The sequence goes on along the minus strand of JAVSBS010024517.1, from coordinate 11,076 downwards.
AAATTACAACAGGCTTTGAGAAACAGAGCCCACTTCTGAATCAAAACCTAGATCCCAGCTACATAAGAGTAGATTTGCTACTGGATTTGTGCAGGAAAAGTGACCTTCATATGTGTGGAGGTACCAGAAGGAAATGGGTGAAGCTTTCACTCCTCCAGTATGTCCCAGTGGGCACCAGATCTTGCACCCCTTCTTGGCAGTACAGGACCTCTTGTAACGTTTTCTCCATTGGGTGCCACCAGAACCAAGTCAGGTCAGAAACACCACCCTGACCAGTCACAGAATCATCCTTGTTGCTTCAAGCCTCCCAATCCCTGGTCCAGAACAGGGCCACCACTGGGCCCCTCTACCCCTTGGATCCATAGGAAGGTTTTAACAGTGCAAGTGCTGGCAAGGAGTCCCAGCACAGCCTTGCCCTTTTTACATGTATTCTTTTGCAAAACATTTTAGGGAAACAAAATCCATGCAGTGCCCCACAGCATCATCACCTACACATGCAAATGTAGCACCGCAAGGCTGTAGTTCTGGCTTTAGTTGGAGACTGACCACAAGCCAGCAGGAGCCTGAGACTCATATCCCAGGTATTGCCAGAAATTCAAGTCCCACCTGCTCCAACCTGCAGCAGAGCTACAGGGCCCTCCAGGCCTGATGGCACCGGCTGGATGAGACAAGGTGTTTCCAGCAAGCTCTGTTCTTTGGAGACATCTCATCAGCCTCTGGGATATGAAGCAATCTATTCCCTCCTCTTCTCTATCTCAGGACAGAGGCGACCCAGGGGACTGCCTACATGGTTCTTTAGCAGAGCCACCTCTTGTGGCTCTCACCTCTGCTTCCTAAAAGCAACCCTCACAACCATCTCACTCCACATTGCAGAACAGTCCCCACAAATCAAGAAATACATATATGTGTGTGTGTGGTACGCACACGGGTGTGTTGTGTTTTCCCAGCTAACGCATGTCAGGATCTGTTTAAGCCTTGCTTTATGCTCAAATGTCACCCTGCCAGAATTCATTACATCCCATTTATTAATTAATTAAAATATATTTATACAGAACAGGCTTTATGAGACAGAGATAAAAATAACGTTTTGAGAGCTGTCCCCCAGACGGAGTGGGTGCTCTCTGATGGCAGCAGCAAGGACAGTAGCCACAGCCTTCCCTGTCAAGTGCTGACTCGCAGGGAATTGATGATATGGAAATTCAGTAATTAAAGCTGAGGAAAAAAAAAAAAAAAAAAAAATCAGAGGCAGGCTCTGGAGCTGGTGCTGGTCATGCAGCAGCACCACAGCCCGATCCTCTCCTCACTGTTGGGTTGTGGGATGACAGCATCTCCTCCTGCACCAAGAAGCCCAGAATGTAGACCAAAAGGACCAACAGCAGCTCGCTCTAGCACTTGTGCCACCCATCCCTGTACTCCAGGGCCTTACAAAGGGGAGGGGATGCACAAGGTGCAGCAGCCCCCTCCTCCCAGTCCCTCAGGTACCAGTGCTGGAGCCTGCAGGTCTGCTCACGAAAGCAGGGTACCATGGCTGGAGAGTTTGCAGCCAGAGGAGGTGGCAGTCTGGCCAGTGAGCTGGGGAGGAACATCAGCATGGTCACACCAAGGTGTGATGGTTCACTTGGCCATGCTTCATATGAGGGAAAAGCTGGTCTTTCCTCGTGAGGGATGGTCCGACTGGTATTGGCAGATACAGGACTTCCCATTTGCTCTCCCACCTTCCCAGGAGGTGCCACAGTCTCTCTGGAACTTGGATCTGATGGTTCCAGAATGGACCATGCTGGGAAGAGAGCACAGACGTGTGCTGGGAAAAGAGGGAAGGAGAAGGAAAATGGCATGCAAGGCTGGGGAGGTGACCGACCCTGACCAAACCCCTTCCCTAGGGCTGGGCAAAGGTGGAGGGGACAGCAAGATGCAGCTTGGTGAGCCCACTCTCCCCGCCACGGCAGCAGCCACTTTGCCACATGTGCATTGGCTCCGTTACCCTTTTGACAGAACAACAGTGACATTTCTACTTAAAACTCTCCATGACCTTTCCCTGTGAGCCTCTCGTGCTTCACTTGTTCTGGCGGCTCCTGCCCGCCACCCCCCGAGAGCACCCTTCTCTCACCACAGGGAGAAGGGGAGGCACAGGCTCCATCCACCAAGGCCAGCCCTGGCTTTTTGGGGTCCACCTTTACCTGCTGGCTCCTGGCAGTGGAGGGAGGATCAGCTGATCTCCCCCATCCAGCCCTGCATCACTTGCCTTCCTCCCCCCAGTGCCAGGGCTGTGGTGTGAATGTCGGCATGTGGCCAAGCAGTAGACCACCCCACTGCCCTGCTTTCTCAGCTCAGCCTGAGCCCAGCTGGTGTCACCCAGCCATTCCTGGCCAACAGCCAGCCCACTCCAGGACCCCAATTTGCATGCAGAGGGGCAGTGGGTGGCCAAGGCCAGCAGCAAGTCCACCTGACTCTTGCCAGCACCGTTAGCTATCTGATGATGACTTGCAGCTCCCCTGGCCAGGGGATCTCTCAACCTGTCAGTGCACATCAGTTGATGTGCTCACCTGGAGCCCTGACAGCCACGCACACAGCTCCAGTGGGCACCCCAGGAGAGCAAACCTGCAGAAGCTCCTGCACACCAATGCCCTTGTGGGATAACATGGGGCCAGGCAAGGCAGAGGTATGGGTTCTTAGAACATAAATCATCTCTTCGGGCATTGCAGGAGCTGCAGAGATAGCACAGGTTTCCCTGAGCTCTGCAAGTTGCTGAGACAGGGGAAATATCAACTCAGAGCCACATGGCAGGGACAGCCCTCCTGTACCATGGCTGGGCATTGGTGTGTAGAGGGAACACAAGAGCTTTGGAGCCATTGTGCCCTGTGAGCCTGCAGCCAGATCTGGCCATCCATGAGCCTTAGCTGGCACCTCTCTCACCTTGTTTGTTCAGCAAGGAATGAGAATAATCACCTCCCTCTAAAAGCCTTGAGATGGTAACAGAAAACATCATGTCCTGCAGATCAAGCAGCATTCCTTTGACTGTACTCAACCCTGCTCCTCCACTGGGCATCACCCTCAGTGGAGGTCTCAGCCTGGTGGAAGTATGGGAAGAAAGAAGATCTTCAGGTACCTATTGCCTCGGGGGGGAAGGTGGGTGCTGGATCCAGCAATTGAAAGAAAGCGATGGGAACAGAGGAGAGCTTGTCCTCAGCACCACTGTCCTGTGCTCCACCTTGATCTCACCAGAGAGCAAAACAGAGCATCAAAAAGACCAAGTGGTGCTGCCTGCAGCTGACCCATCTCCCACACCACCCAGGACAGGCAAAAGAGCCCTTGAGAGGTGCTAGTCTCTCCCTACTGACAGAGGAGTGGTGGTCCTCCATTGCCAGGTGCAGTTCTTGCCTGTGGCTGAGAACTTTTCCAATGTCTCCCAGGACAGAGGCAGGACCTGCAATCCAGACCTCCCAAACGCTCTGTGAACAGGGCCACCTTCCTTTCCATCCTCACCCTATGCAGCTACCGCACTGCTAATTCTTGGAAGGACCAGGTCCTCTCCTCTGGATGTCAGCCAGCACAGTTCTGCTGACCTTGGAGAAACTCTGCCAGCTTACCCTGGCTGAAGACATAACCATCTATTATTTAGATAAGGAAATACACCTGCAGGTATAAATGGAAGTAAATCTACCCTACTTTTTTTGTGTAGGCAAATATATCTCAGCAGATCCTTACTGGATACTGGCCAGAGATGGTAGCAGCAAGGAAGGAGAGTCCTGAGCCTGCAGCTCTGTTGTCCTTCCTTACAGAAACAGGGAAGCAGAGGGAGAAGAGCAATGACAGGACAAGGAATTCTCACCCATGGCAGCAGCTCAGGCTGCTGACTGCAAGGACATGAGCAAAGGACCATGCCTCTAGCCTCAGATGCTATCCCTCTGTCTCACCCCATGGGCTCAGCTTCCTGCGGGGGATTTTGGCAAGTGGAGCAGCCCTGGGCCTGGCCATGCCAACACCTCAGGATGTGCAGGAACCAACCAGCAAGGCTCCCTCTTGCCTATGAGCATCCTCCATCGCTTGATAGAGCATCACACCGTGGGCAAGTACTCACCACTGCCTTCACACGGCCCAAATTCAACGTAGCCCAAAGGCATGCAGCTCTGCTCCCAGCCCACACACAACCCTTGCTTGTGCCCAGCACAGCCTGCCAAATTTCAACCAAACAGCCCTTTTTTGCTGCACAGGAATGGCTGTGAACCATTCGTCATCCCTCGGGCTGGCAAGGAAACCACACGCACGAGGGAAGAGCTTCCCTGACTCAAATGATTCTCATTTTTTGAAGGGCAAATTTCCTTAGTCTGCCCACTCAGTCTTGACAAGGACAGCAGGAGACCCACCACATGAATACTAATGGCACCAGCAGCAGGGACACGTCGGGACGGGAGCACCGGGGCTGGGCACTGCCAATGGAGTAGCTGGGAGACAAGGAACAAGAAGCTGCCGAGATGCCACAGTGGGAGGTGCTGGGACAGCAGGACCCCCAGAGCAACACACATAGGATGCCCAGACCCAGCAGGCAAGAGATGAAGGCAGACCTCCACCAGCAGCTGGGAGGTCATTGAGATGCATTAGGTGTGCTGGATCAGGTCACCACAGGGGCATCACCAAAGCAGAGGGTACAAAAGTGTTACACTCTTCCCAACACCATCTTTGGCCTTGGTCCCTTCTACCCCTCCAAGCTGCTGCAATATCCCTTGTGCTGAATTCTTATTCAACTTCAAACTGACAAACTGTTTTTAATCTTTTCCTTCCATCCAGCTTGGAGATTGAGAAGCAAAAATCAATACAGGCTGGCAGGTGATCAAGTTGCTTGACAGTGGTGCTGAGGAGAGAAACAGAAAAAGAGAGAGAGAGAGAGCAGAGGGGGGGTGAGGACAGGTGGAAGACAGGGGCCACCAAGCACCCTGTACTGGAGACCCGGGCCTGGAGGTTCCTACTTGTCCCCATCACTGGTAGAGCTGCTTGATAAAGTAGCTGGCATGAGGGCATTGGGTACCCACATGCAGCTGGTGGGGTAGAAGGAGAGGACATTGCAATCATGCCTTACTCCCAACTCCCGTGCTTCCCAGTGCTGACTGGCCAGTGGTCCATGCACTGACAGGGCTTGGTGCAGTGCCTGGCCATCCAGCTGGCTCCTGTCTGAAATCCCCACCAGAAATCTCCTCCCTCCAGTAACCAGGGGACACCCCAGAGCTGAGAAGCCTGAGGATGGCCATAGCTCCTGAGTTGCTCAAAGGATGTAGAGGGATGCAGCACCCAAAGGAAGTGAGGCAGCACACCTGGAGGCACCTAGCTGTCTCCCAGGAAGTTGGGTGGCAGCCAAGGTGGTGACCCAGTCACCACCATGAAGCCTTCCAGAAGGAGCAAAGGCTCTCCAGCCCAGGGGGATTAACAGGACCAAGCTGGCCTCTTCCATCTACACACCACCGCCTTGCCTGCCTCCTGGCATTTCTGTAAGCCACAGGCTCACTCCCAGAGCCCCCTGAGAGCAGAGCTGACATTTGAAAACGATCAGTTTAGGAACTTCCCCCTGCTGCTCTCCTCCGTGTCCCCCTTGCCATTGTTACTGTTCCTCCGAGCTTTCATCGTCTAACTCAGTAAATCTCTGGGAAATACGGCTGTGTTTCTGTTGTCACTTCTGATCAGAGGGATGCCAGCGGGGTGGGGGAAGTAGGGGGGAAGAGGAGGGGAAAAAAAAAAAAAAAAAAAAGATTGCCTGGGGCCCCACACAGAGCTGGCATGCAAATAAGTGCCAGCTCCATAAAAATAGCCCCAGCAGTCACATTTTATTACAACCGAATTACTGGACCTGGGTTACTGGGAACTGGCACTGGGGAAGGTGAGAAAGGGAAGGGAAGAGAGAGGGGAAAGGGTCAGGTGTCATTTATCCTAAATATTTGAACTTTGAGAGCGCCAAGGGTTACGTGCCCCCTCCGATAAATGCATGAGCCTGAAACTGACAGGGTGCTGGGTGTTCCACAGCCTCCCTCAGCTCTGGCACGCTTTCCTACCCTGCACAGCACCAGCACAACACTTCCATGGGTTTTCAACCCTGCTGGATTTTCCACCCTCTCCTCCAAATTGGTGTCAGCTTGCAGCAGGGACACCCACTGGAGATGTTGGCACCACCTCCAGAGATGCCCACGCTGGAGAGCCCACTGCCTACCTCCCTCTGTGGGCTGGGAAACAAGGTGGGTATGAGGCACTGACTCTGGCCCCCAATTTCTGCAGCATCTCTTAGCTGCTGCCAGTGTTCACATGGAGGCTGAGAGCATTGCACAAGACAGAGGGGATTAGGGATGACGGCCATGTGAGTTTGGAGATGGCTCCTGACCTGCCATTTGAGTTTGGCGACTGCTCCTGACCTGGTGACTAGGGGATGGCCAGGGGACACTGCAGACCCTGGCACAAGGAGGTACTGGAGCAGGTGCTGCTCTCACCCACACCCCAAGGACAGCAGCAGTGGGAGACCCCCATCGCTACTGTCCCCAGGGGTCTGGTCACCTCCTGCGAGCCCCTCTGCCCTGCAAGCACCTGCTCAGCCAGTGTTTCCCAAGCTGAGACATGGCACACAGGGGACTCGCTTTGTCACAGTCATGGCCAGGCACTGAACAGCAGCAATGAGATGTAATGAGCCAGTCCCTGTTTTATCTCCAAGGGAACTCACAGCAGGGCTTGGGGGGGTGGTGAAAAATGTCAGGGACAAGCTATGGACTTTGGAAAGAGCCCTCTGCACCTGCATGCACTCCACTTCCAGATGCTTTCAAACCAGAGCAACCCGAAACACTCATCATTGCTTTTCCACACCCCATATCAGATCAGCTTAACAGTGGTATTTTTGGTTTCATTTCTTGCAAGAACAGTCCAGGCATCCCAGAGGCGAGGCCAGGTTGGGAGAGGCGATGCCCTCCTCAGGACATATAAATTCTTGCAACATGTTCTTGAGCCAGGCGGCTGCTCAGCCTGGCACAGCCAAGCTTGGCAGGGAGACAGCGCGTTAAATGCACTGCCTCCAAGTGCTCCACAGAAAACTGGGTCAAGATTTTGCTAAAGAAAGGAGCTCGATGCTTGCCTCCCTATCGCAGCAAGCAGCACTCCAGCCAAGCAGGAGGTGAGCAGAGATAGCAGGACTCTGCCCTCAGAAAAGCCAGACACGATGGAGCTGTCAGAAAGGCTGTGATATCCCCTTCCTCTCCACAGTGAGAGGTGCTCCAAGGATGCCTGGTGCTTCCAGGAGAGCCACTACTTGCCCAGAAATGCCCATGAACAAGAACACCTCTGAGAAATCAGGCTGAGTTGCTATTTGAGCATCACCTGGAAGATCTGCTCTGTCCCTTGCTCCATCCCAAGTACCTTGTAGGAAGGACCCAGCAAAGTCTTGCATCACTATGAAAGACTATAGTATGAACAGGAGCTGAGGTGCTTACTATGACAAGCCACAGAGATAGATCCTCAGAGGCCTAGTTCAGATGTGCTGAATTATGGGGCCCTGGAAACACCATCTCACACTGAGCCCTTAAACCACTCACTGCCCCGTGGCTGCAGGGCCATTTGGGCAGCTCCTGCCTTTGCAGCTCCCCCCAGCATGCCCTTTGCTCTGCAAGGGGAGTGTGGGTTTGACACAGCCTGTCAACAGAAGCAACTCCTGACACCCCACAGATGGGCCACGAGCTGTTCCCTGCATCACTGCCCAGCCACTCTCACAGCAGGATCTGGCTCCCTCAGCCCAGGTGGGCTGCAGTAGTGGGAGGGATGCACAAACTCCCTCCTGTGCAGCTTAGCAGTCCAGTACACCCCATAACCCCTTTTGCCATTTTTAAAATTAAAATAACACATTAGGAAACTCAGAGGCTCTGGGTGCTGCCACCCACTCCATCCCTTTGGGATCGTGTGATGGTACAGGGCAGGGTTTTGTGGCAGTGTTATGCCAGCCCCCCACCTCCTAGTTTTGCCCATGTCCCAAGATAACTGCCCCCAGGAAATCTCTGTCCAGGATCCCAACATCTTCATTCCTGAGTGTCCGTGTTTGGAGGAAGACTTGATTTTTGAAAAGTTCCTTTCTTGCGAAGCTCAAAGATTTTCAGAGGAATTAAAGAGAGGAGAGCAGAGCTCCACTCTAGGGCTTACTGTTGAAAAGCTGGTTTTGGAGCTAAATTGGGAAATGCCTGACTCACTCATCTGAAATGCCCAGGCCTCATCTTCCTGCTGATGCTGCAGGAGCAGAAGAGATGCCAGCCAACTCCTGTTATCACCTCTGTGGGACTGGCTCGCGATTAAAGACATCTGAGTTGCAAAGCACGGAGGGAACAACATATGGACAGGAGCAAGGGACTGCTTTTCCAGCCTCTCTTTTTAAACCGTAACTGCATTTGCAAGAAGATCCCAGAGCCGCAGTGCAGTTCTTATTCAGTGCTATTAAACTTCATTAACGGATATATCGTTTCGTGTTGACTCAACAACTCTTAAACCCTCTTCTGAGGGACTTCCTTGAACACGCTGTAAATTGCCAGTAACTGCCTTCCACTGGGAGCAAACTGCTCCAGCCCCAGCTTGGTCCCACTCCCCTACCCCAGGAGGGAGCAGCACCACAGGCAGCGATGCTCCCCGCACTCAGGAGCCTGAGAGTTCCTCTATTTATCCTCTTGCAATCCAGGGAAGGCTACTGGAGGGGCATGGACTGCAAAAAGAGCTGCTCTCCTGACTGCTCCAAATGTAGAGTAAACCTCCCAGCAACTTCTAGATCCTCAGTGGAGGAAAACCTCAAAAAAATTCCTCTCCTTGTGATCAAAGCACTTCTTTGCCACAGAATTGACAGCTCTGCTTCCAGCTGAATGCTCTCAAGGTTTGCATTGTCTTATGTAAACTATAATCCAAAATTACCTCAAAAAAAAAAGCTCTCAAAATTCAGGCTTTTGGACCTAAACCCAAACAGGTTATTTCGGCAGCATATGATTCTGATTTTTAGTGTTTCTTCCACCACCCCCCACCCCAAATTCAAGTATTAGTGAGACTGACCTCCTTTCAGAGAGCTCTCTGACTTTGATGCTGTGGTGTACACAGATGGAATACATCTCTGCATATTCCAAGACACTCTGGGATAGCTTTGCTCATGTAATTATTCAGATAAGCTAACCTGAAAGCAAAAGTGTGCGCTGCTCATTTGCCAAATGTGAGCAACTTTGCTTTCAAAGTGTCAGTAAGCACTTCTCCCATCACAGGTGACAGCTGCCAAGCTGGAGTCCCCAGGCTGTCCCAGGTGGGCAGTGGGAGCTCCAGGGGAGACAAGGAAGGGGGGTGCAGCTCATAACCCAGGGCTTGGAGCCCTCAGCCCCAGCCCTTTCAATCTGGGAAAGGCACATGTGTGAAGGGATACAGGGGCTGAGATATGGCATTGGTGAGAGGGTTGGATGCCATCATGGAGAAACTAGTGTTGAACACGGTGGCAAATCAGAGCTATGGGTTTGATACAGGTAGGTGAGGCAGATGAGAGAATAATCTCTGCTATGGGGGTCTCCTCCATGATTGCAAACCTGGCCATCAACACAGCCTGGACAGCAGCGACCACCCATGGGGCACCTTGCACCTCCGCTGCAAACCAGAGCACTCATTCCACCCCCATGCTTTAAAACAAAGTGTTCTTTAGAAGCAATTTCTAAACCACTCTGAGGTTGCAAGAGGAAGGCTTTACTTTTAACGGCAAGGCAGGACCAGAGCAGCATCAGGCAGGATAATAGCAGGGCTGCATGAGTGGCAGGTGGGCTACCATGCCGTCCATTCACCACTTGCCTCTGCCAAGCGCCGGGTGTAATTATCTCAGGCCACCGTATCATCATAAAGCGCCTTTCTGCTGAAATTATAACGTGTCGCCTTTAATTATGCTAATTGTTAATAGGGATTCTAATTTTGGGTTCATTTTTCACTGTTAAAAAAATAATAGGCGAGACAGCCCAGGCTTCTCTGCCTTCCCTGGGATTTCTCCCGCCAGCACTAATTGAAACATCCCCCCACTCCGCGCTGCTCCACGCTGGCAGTGGTTTTGCCCCTTGTCATAAAATCAATGGTCTTCCCCTGCCCACCCCATGCCGGCTTCTCTCCAGCTGCCAGGGCTCCTTTTCTCAGTCACCAGCTCCCTCAGATCATCAGGGTTAAATGATCTCTTCATACCACCCGGCCAGACTGTCAGGAGGCATTGAGTGACTTTTGAAAATGAACCATGTTAAGTGGACTTGATGGGGGTTACAACCGCCATTATTGCTATCACCACCATGATAAAATGGAGCTGTAATGATGGGGGAAGGCACTTATCACTGTCTTTTGTACATCACTTAAGATGGTTTGGGTCTGAAGCTTCTCGCTGGAGATAAATGGAACATACCGAAGACAAATGGCACTGGGATAGAGACTCCCACCACATGTGGGACACGAGACAGGAGCAGCCTGGTTGTAGTGGCCACACAAAACAATTACACATCCAAAAACTACATTGCCTTTTCCTGCAGGCACCATCAGATCAGGTGCCCAAAGCCACCTGGGCAACACAGTTTGCTCAGGTGGCTGCCGGCAGTTGGATGCTGAGAACCAGGATTGGAAAGAAATTGCAAATCAGCTCTTTGTCTTGTAGCCTGCCTGTGGGAATCAACACCAATGCTATCTAGGAGCTGACCTGGCAAAACCAGGAGGCCCTTTCTGGCTCTCATTCCCCAATCCCTGACCAAGCTGTGGTGGGAAACCAAGGAGACCCCTTCCCTTCTATCCACCAGGTTCCTCCCCATCCACTCTCCCCTCAGGCCAGATCAGGTGCAGACCTGGGGGCAGCATCCAGGCCCTGCAGCACCCTCTGTCCTTTCTCTTACCCCCATCTCCAAAACAGAGGTTAATTCTGCTCCAGCAGGAGCACAGCAAAGCACATGCCTGCTTGCTTCAGCGCTCAGCTGGATCTGCAGCACAGGAGGCCCAGAAAATACATTTGTGCCATGCAAAATGAAACATGAGCTCCTGTTAAAGGATTTCTCGTATGGCATTGCTAGAGAAAGAGATGCAGTAGGAGAA
>JAVSBS010024516.1:46585-58426 GCA_033124195.1 Coracias cyanogaster | reverse complement strand
AGCTCACCCAGAGCAGGGGGCCCAGGATCGTGTCCAGGCGCCTTTGGAATCTCTCCAGAGAAGGAGACTCCACAACCCCTCTGGGCAGCCTGGGCCAGGCTCCAACACCCTCACACCAAAGAACCTTCTCCTCCTGCTCAGATGGAACCTCCTGGGTTCCAGTTGGTGCCCGTTGCTCAGAGACAGCACAAGGGGCACCACTGGAAAGGACGGTCAAAGGGTTCAAGTGAAACACTCTACTTGTAGTAAACAAATTCTTGCATTTGTTTTCTTTTCTGCTTTTCCACTCTAGAAGTACCTGAGACACAAGCCCAGGTATTACTTCGTCTGAGAAGACTCTGAAGGACACCAAACACGAGGGCAGATTTGAAGCCCCACCAAAAGGCCTTGCGCTCTGCAACGAAGCTGTTTGAGCCTTACCTGGTATTGCCTTTGCCCACTTGACTGCAGCCACCACCTGCCGCCCGCCCAGCATGTTGAGGGTGGAGAGGATGCGCCAGCTGGAGTCGGGCAGGGTGCTGTCGTAGCCCGAGTAGAGCACCTCCGGCTCGATCACCTCCAGCAGCGAGACCAGCGTCGGGGTCAGCTGCGGCAGGGACGCGGGGACGATGCTCTTGTTGCCGGGCGTTTCCGAAGCCTCCCGCGCTCCCGCGGCACCCGCCTGCTGAACACCCTTTATCTTCTTCTTTGTTTTCCGAGCTAGGAAAGGTTTGGGAAGGGGCAGGTTAGATAATGGAAAGTGACCGCAGAGCAATAAAAGCCCAACGGAGGAAACGCCGCTCTCGATTTCCTGCAGATGTGGATGGTGCTTGGAAAAAAAGCATTTTTCCAGAAATCTGTAAATAATTTAACTTCAATTCTAATTAAGCTTCCTGCGAAAATAAGTTTGTTTTACATTTTAATGAAGATCGTATTTATGCTAATGTTTCAAAATGCTAAATCATGTCTGCAGGTACGAGGCTGACCCCAAAATACAAGGCCTGATTCTACAATTTCTGTTACACCCAAAATTTTAGCGAAGCTTCACGTGAAAGCACACCACCTGTTTGGAACTCCTTGCAGGACTGTGCACTTCATATGTTCTTTAAAATATTATGTAGGAATATGCAGAAGAAAGGAAAGAAAAAAAATGTATTTAATGAGTAAGAAGTTATTCAATCTCTCAAGCCAGGGAAAACGTTTTTTTGGAAATGCTGGGCAGGAGGAGATTTTTCTCTTGCCAGCTCTCTTGCATATAAATCACGGCTGCGTAATTAAACCATAAAACTGCTTCGCCAAATAAATAAAACATCACACAGAGATGTTAACTGTAAACTACAAAAAGTTGGAGCAACAATTTTATTAGCATCTTGTCAATAAGGAGCCCGGTCCTTGGCGCTGGCCTCTCCTGGATGCCGCCCGCTCTGCCGAACGCGCTATTTCACCAACCCCGCTGCTCTTCCTGGGTCTCCATTAATTAATTGATCACTGTTCTGGAACTTCCGAGAGAAATCAGTAGCGCGTAAAAGCATCATGCAATGTGGTTTCACATTGAAAGTTCCTACTGACGTACTCGGAATCTTTAATCGTCAGAAACGCTCCAACTTGGCAGCGTAACGACACGTAACATCCCCCTCCTGACCCCATTTCTAGCGAGGACAGAGACTTCAGAAACCAGCTGCTGAAGAGACGAAATTCTCTCTGGACCTTGCCTAAACTCCAGCTTCCCAAAGGCTTACACACTGGCCACGTTTGCCAAGACTGTCATGGGGGAACAGCAGCAGCTACTTCCTCGGAGCAAAGAGCTTCTTGTTATTCTCATCGAAATTTTGAAATGGCTGCTCCAAAATCTTTTCAATGTCCTGGCCTTTTTTTTATTTTTCTTCTTCTCTCTCCCCATTATCCTTGTTCCTAAAAGCAACCAAGCTGCCTTGACTTAACTTTACATGCACGTGCCTTTGGCTGAATGCAGACACCTGGTATGGAGTATTTCCAGCCCAGAAAGTCTGGTAAAATTATAAACAAAAGAAATATATCTGATAAATCAAAGGATTAGGCAAGAATTTCTTTTAGGCTATGCTACTACGCCTGGCTCAGATGCATAGTTCTACCTCACCAGAAAAAAAAAAAAAAGGTTGAGATAATGCATTTCTTTACAATTTATTTTGAAATAATAATAATAAAAAAAACACCACTCATTTAGAACCAGCTCCTCGGGGCAAATTACCAAAGATAATTCACACAGATAAACCCAGCACGGCAACAGAAGCATCCAAGACTTTCCGTGCGAAGCCCGCGCCCAGCCCCGCGGGCTGGCAGCCGAGGGGGAGCAGGTTGCCTGTTCTGCCGCACGCCTTTCCTGCCCGGGGGGTGACGGTCTGTGCGTCCTGGGAGGGGGAAAAACCTTCCCACCACCGCGCTGAAGACCAAGTGCTGCTGGATGGACGCGGAGACCACGCACCTCGCTTCCAAAATGGGGTTTATCATGACAAAGCCCACTGCAGCTACAGAGCAGGGTGATGAATATTGTTAGAGAGAGGAAGGGATGCTTAAAAAAATGGAAGTAAATTCAAAATGAAGACGGTAGAAAAAACAAACCCATAAATCGCTAACAGTTTAACTATCAAATGCAGTATGAAAGGCCAAAAACATTACGAGATTACTTTTTACGGGCATAAAACCCAACAATAAATCGTCTTTTCAAGCACATCAGAAAGAGAAGGAGTGCCAAGGGATGCTGAGGCTCAATTAATGATGGAAGCGGAAATGAGAATTCAAGGAAATAAAGGCTACAGCATAAAATATCATTATTCTACTGTATAAATCTCTGGCACCTGCAGCTTGATAGTTTTATGTTTTTCCAGTTCCCTACATCCAAAAAAATCAGGCAATGGAAACAAGAAAGTTCCAGAGAAGGGTGCTAAGTAGGACCAAAGCTCTGACTGACGCCAAACCGGACTAAGAGAAAATCATCAAGTAACATGTTTCCAGGGCACAAGGAGCCGCTTCTGCCTCAGCACCGGAGCAGGTAAGAATTAAAATCCTGTATGGTAGGTTCTATTTGTTAAAAAATAAGTTATTCTTCTAGCCCATACCCGGCAGTGAAATTCACTGCAGGGACTGGAAACGCAGAGATGTTCCGAATACGACTGGGCAGGTTCATGGAAGAAGTCTCGCGGCAGGTAAGGCCACGCACAGGGTGGGATGCGAGGGGCTTCTGATCTCTCACTATTCATTAATGGGTTTGCTTTTAATCGTTATTTATGCACTGAGGATACACCTGATGACTTATCAAAAAGAAATTACTGTCTAAAACGTATGTAAATTTCATTATCTTTCAAACAACACTCATCTCTGAACTGTGACCCCAAGATAGCCGAGATAAAGGAACTCTTTTAGTCTCTTCTGCACTTCAAGCTGCCTTCCCGTTTTCTTCTCTATGAGTTCTTCTCTATGACCAGCTCACCATCTGTTCAGACCTGTCCGATAAATCAGTGTTTCCGTGGCCGTTTCTCACTACCTTGAGTTCTTCCACTTCTGTGGTGCTGACTTCCCTGATCTCTTTTCCCTCTCAGTTACAAAAGCCTCCCCCCCTCCCCTTTTTCCAACGACTTATATAACAATATCCATCCTCCAGAAAGTCCCTATTCTTTAGGATTCTCTGTGCCAAAATTCAGGCAAACAAACTCCAGTTGGAAGGGCTCCAAGCTACATGTGGAAAAGAGGCAAGTAGCAGACGTCACTCAATGTTCATTTTCTTTGGTGCAGAAAGGCAACTCAAATAACACGTCCGAGAGCCTGCCAGAGCTGAACTGGTGTCTGCTTTAGAAAGAGTTCAACAAATCGATGCTGGAAGGCAAAGGTTTACTATTAGAGGTGTATGGGTATCAAGGTGCTCTATTCATATAAGTAAATATACAAATATGATATTGGCATTTTGCAAACAACTATGGAGAGAAAAAAAGCAGCATGTCTTAAAATGTATTCCTCTCCATCTCAAAATGAAAGCTGTGGGGTTTGCCATTATTCTGAACTTTCTTTAGGCTTTGCTGTTACTTCTTGCTACTGGCCACACCGGCCCCAGCAGGGCATCGATGTCTCCACCTTGGGCAAGAGGACTACCTTGCAGGAGGACTACCTTGCAGGAGGACTCCCCTGCAAAGTTCAGCCCACCCGGAGCGGCTAAGAGCTAAACCCAGTTCCCGGGAGATGCTCCTTGACAACCTCGAGTACTTTGCGGATGTATTTTAGACCGTGCCATCGTAGATTGTGGCTGGTCAGAGATGTGCCCTCCCGCCCTGCACACAAACTGACCCGTTGCCTCCTCTGTCCCCTGCAAATCTCTACCACCAACGATGGGATGCTCTTGTAAGCATGTCAGAGGAGGGGAAGTATTTCAGAGCGCTGGGTTTTCCCTTTGCGCTGAAGGACGGGGAATGTGGAGTCACCTGCAGGGCAGAGAACCTGGTGATCTGTCCTCTGGAGAGAGGCTGGAAGCAGGAGAGAAGGACGGACTTGCTAACAGACTCCAACACGTCTGTTATGTCTCTCCTTAATGTAATTCCCCACTTGCATTTCACCAAAGGATGTTACCGCTGACTGCAATGAAACTGTTCGCATTTGTATCTGACAAATACATTTTTGACATTTTTATTTTATCTGATAATTTTGATTATACAAGTTTCACCACGATAACTACGCTGGTAAGTATGGAATTAATCTCTACAGCTCAAGGAAAAAAAAACACCAAGCATAAAACGTAGCTGACACTAATAAAAGTGTATTATGCCCCTTTACAACTGCTGCTAAGTCTCTGGTTGATGTGGTCTTCAGTTTCTCAGAAGCCATCCAAGAGTCAGCAGAGAAATAATAGGTACTGGTATGTTTAGATATTTTTTTTTAACCTGTCTTTTCTAGAGAGATTCTGACAGACACGAAAGAAGAACCCACAGCATGAACAAAAATAATTTCCTTTTCTTCAGCTTGAAGCTACCAGCCCCACTCCCACTTTAGATCTGTGTCTCCAGGCTTTCCCTCTCATGGGTGGTTTCAGAGTCAGGTCACTCTCCCGAGTAACCTGGAGAAAGGACGGGCAGGCGTCACGCTTCCCTACAGGAGTTCTCCTGGAGTTCTGCTGGGTCAGAGTCAGTCAGAAAACAACGAGATACGTGTGCTGACAAGAAGAAAAAATAACCCTGTTTTGTGTATGTGACTCACTTCTGCTGAACCTACTGAGAGACAGAGCAATGGAGAACGGGTGGGGTAGTACAGGAAAAAATCTAGTGTAAAAAAAATCCTGCTTTTCATTAAAATGCTCATAAAAGACATAAAACGCAGTACGTACTTTTAATAAATTAAAGTGCAGTCCAAATAATTGCTTTTGCCTCATAAGCAGCGTGGACTTTATTACCTAAGACTCAGAAATAAAGGAGTGGCTCGAAGATTTTCAGTTACCTTCGAGGTTCATGCCAGCCTGGAGACATTTGCGGTAGCGGCACGCTGGGCAGTTCTTCCTCCGAATTTTGTCAATAATGCAGTCGTTCCTCCCCGCGCACAGATAGTTGTGCTGCCCTGTATTGAAAGACAAAATAGCCATAAGCTCGACAATTCAGTGATGAAGTCATTCTGTCGGGAACGTTAAGGATCTGGGGACTACAGAAAACCTTTACTACCGTACTTCATTTCTTGCAACATAAGACCAGCATCCAGACGATTTCGTGTATCCACACACGGAACAGATTTTGCACATTTAGACACCAAAGCCAATAACTTCAGGTACAAATGCTATTTTCTATTTGCTAGCATTGGGCAAATTCTATTTTTAAAATTATTTTTTTTTCTCCAAGCTATCTTCCACAGCACGTTTCCCATTTCCCTAAACAGTTTCACAAGAGATGTAAATAATGTTCAGGAGCCCGGTTTGAACTACACATGTAAACACTTCCGTGGAGTTCCTCATTCTGAAACCTCCTCCTCCTCGTTCGCCTTGGAGCCTGAACTGGGCAAACCACGTTCTACGACAGATGGATTCACAGATTCAGAACAAAGCTGACCTTAGAAATGTAGAAACTTGAACTACATAAACTAAAATAACTCTGTTTCTTAGCTGTTAAGAGCAGGGCAGCAGAAGAGTAGTATCTATTCGTAATTATTAGAATTACATGAATAAAAGTCTCATCATAACTTATTTAGAGAAAGGTATTACTAGAAGATTTAGCCTTCTCCCAGGCTTTTATATTGTATTTCCAAGTCCTGACAGTGCAACAATGTGAGAAACAAGCAGATTTTCCAAATACTGAGTTACTAACAATGGAGTCTAAGTATCTTCTCACAGAAAGAGAGGAAGGTTAAGGAATGTGCTTCAAGGCAGCTGTGAAAACGATGGGTAGGCAGAGCCCGTTACTGTGGCTTCAAACTTCTCCAGTGAAGCGTTTCAAGTTGATATTGCAGGGAAGCCCTGAACTGAATTTTTCTGAATGAACTATGGTCCTGCTTGGCAGAGAGGATGGACTTGATGATCTCCAGAGGTCCCTTCAAACCCCTCACATTCTATGATTCTATGAACTCCCTGACCTTTCTCACTGGAGGAGGAGGAGAAGGAGGCTGTTCTGACCCTGGTATAATCCTCGTGTTTAAGAGAGCTTAGATAACAGATCCATAATTCCTGACCCTGCCATTAGCACGCTAATGCGCGCAGAACAAACGGACAGGGAATATAAACCCATGAATATTTGCCATTATCATGGCAGAACAGAGGTGACAACTCCACGGCTCAGAAAGATGTTCCATGAAACCACAGCTTCACACCACCAATACAGACCCTTCCCGTGTAGATTTTCCTGAGCTGTTCCATTTTCTGCCTAACAAAGAGCTTCATCATCACGAAGGTACCATTTGGTTTCTTCTATTTACTACTGACCTATTCTTGCCTTTTTTAGGTGAAAGCTACGCTCCTTCTTCGTGCTACATTATATTAAAGCCTTCTCATTGCGTGAACATTTTGTGGAACAATGAATCAGAATCATTCTGGTTGGAACAGACCTTGAAGATCACCAAGTCCAACCGCTGAAGGGATGCTGATGCCACTTCCAGCTTCACATCCCACTGCTGCCCAGAGGACATGCCGGTGGCACAAAGGAACACATCTCAGTAATCTCTGCTGCTCAAACCCGGAAGATACTTCACCAACAATGCTGCTCCCAAGGGGATTTAGGGCAGAGAGGCTGGACTCTCCAACGCGCCTGGGGCTCTGGAGCACCCTGAGGCTGAAGGAGTCTGCTCATTTGAGCACATCACAAAGTTAGAAACCGCAGACAAGGAATTTTGGGAGTCAGAATTAAAAATGCCAAAGAACGAGGACAATCTGGAGCACAGCAGGAGGCAGAGGTGTTGGGGGGATCTGAAGCGGAGGGGAGGTGTGAGGATCTGAAGCAAGGCGAGGAAGCGGAGGTGGGGAGGAGCGGTGACGATCTGGGCCGACAGCACGGTGGGGGTGACATGCTGGGAGGTGAACAGGGTTCGTTCTGGGACCAGAGGAACTGAATCATGAGGGCTCTGAAGCGCCACGAAAATAAGAACTAGAACAAGATGGCTCTGGCCAACCTGGGTTCCTGAAGAAAGGCCCATTTGTGTGAAAAACCGCCTATAAATACACAGTTGCTGTCCCACCTTCACCCTTCCTCTTCCCTGCTAGTTCTACTCTTTGCTGAAAAATATACCTTTTATATTTCTTTCCTAGGTACTTGTACTTTCAGACTCTGTGCCTATTTCCGTTGCAGTAGATACGCGTGCAGACAAGGGTACAAAAAGGGTTTCAGGCTGAACGTGCAGAGTCAGCCTGATCCGTACACCAACAGGTGCCTGGCAGCTACGGATAAAAGGATATTGCAGAAACCAAGTCTTTTTATAAGAAAAATGCCCATAAGAGACAAAAGTAAATTATGTGTTCCTTAAAGTGAATACTAGAACTAACAAGTCCTGGAAGAGCTCCTGAAAACCTCCGCAATGTCTAATGGGAAGGATTAACGTTGGGATAACCTGTGGAACAACAAAGCATAAGGCAGAGGTAAGCCTTGAGGAGTCTACTGCCCTTTTTCCAAGCCTGCTTATTATGTTCTGAACATTAATAGAGTTGATCCAAGACACGGTGAGCTGCCTCACTGATCAAAGGCAATTACTGGGTTGATTGCTTCGTGTATCAATACTTCTGCGATCTGTTGAAGCTTGAGGAAGCTATGACATATACCCAGCTGCCACAGAATACTTCTTCAGGAGAATCTCCAGTCATGTTGTTTTAAAAAATACAGATGATTATTTGCTTCAAATGAAGAGCCTGGCTCTAAATGGGAGTGCAGCTCCAGCCAGGACCAGCTGGGAGTCATGGAGAGCCCAGGCAGCTCAGGGCTTTGCACTTGAGCTCGTATTGTCTCTCATTACACTTCAGAAACAGCTTCAGCTCCCCACCAACCAAGGGGACATACTTCCGTGGTGACTAGACAATGCTGTGATATGAGTCTGACTTTTCCAATCCCTCTGAGGGGCTCTGCATTTCCATGGAGCTCCCTATGGCACCCAGTGAGCTGGGAACTGGGAGAACATGCTGCTTCTGGAGGACGAAATGGTGGCTTGTCTTGGCCAGAACAGTCGCCTCTCTTTCCCAGGGAAACCCAACATGCAGCAACGTCAGCAAGAATGACAGCCCTGCACAGCTGGAACTAAGAATGGCCATCTCAGAACAGAGGGATTGCTACTCTTTCAGAGACACTGAGATTCATCTCTAACTTTTCTGCATCTTTCTGAGGCAGAAGCGAGGAGTCGGACATCGAGGTTCAACCTGGTTCATTACAAAATGGCTACTTACACAGCCCCAAAACCACAGACTGTTTATTCCTCTACACACAACAGATTCACCGTTAGTTTTCCATCATTTCTCATTTCCAGAATGACTTTCTTCCTGTGACTAGAGAGAAATCCCCGTGACCCAAACCCACAGACGTGTTCCTGTTACCGAGCTCCCCCTGCAAATAACACCCGTGGACATCTCTGTCATTTCAACAGTATTTCTCCTGTAAGACTATCATAACCTTGCAGAAACAGATTTATTCAGCTCCTTTTATACACAAACCCGCTAATGTTAAACATAAAAATCACAAACTTTACAAATCTAATGCACACAGACAAGTATCTGTATATAAACAGCACAAAAACAAAAACATCAGTGAAAGAAAATGAAAGAAACAAAAAGGCAAGACAACAATAGATCCTTTTAGGCTGTGGGTGAATGGGAGCATTTTAGAGATGTAAATGGAATCCATGCTTCAGATAATACACCATTATCGCTGCTATTTACTACGAAAAGATCAGCGATATAATGGATGGGATTTTCCAGGAGGACTCTAGCAAAGAACATGGATTCCAGTAAGACTAAATAGGCTGGTTTTGACTTTAGATTTTTTAGATTTTTAAACAGCAAATTCACCCAGACATGTCTTACCTTCCACGGCCCTTTTGAAGAACACTTTGCAGCTGCCACAGGTCAGAACACCGTAGTGACAGCCCGAGGCCTCGTCAGAGCAGACGAGACAAAGCTTCGGAGGTGGTCCCGTAGTTGCGGAGGTTGTGGATGGAGAAGAGCTTACATCTGATCTCATTCCGGGGCTAGGAAAAAAAGAAAAAAAAATTTATAAAGGTACTTTAATATCTATGGGATACTGGCAAATGTAATATTCGTAACTGCAGGAAATGGATTGCTCTTAGCCTCAAATATCACAGTTCTGCAGGCAAAGTTCGCTGGACTCTGAAACAGTTAAACAATGAATTTTGTAAAACCCAAGTAAAGCTGCTCGGAGCTGACTAGGTCAGGATTACAGCCCTGACACATTTCTGAAGCCAAGTTTCTTGCACAATTATCCCAGCCTTTAAAATTGCCTCTCATTCCGTGGTGGTGTCGTGCCCGTCCCACTCCCCGCAGCCCGCGCTGAGCCCTACAAGAGCTTCATTTCCAGTATCACCCCAGGGGTTGCTACTGGGATACTATTACATGCAAATTAAGCCATGTATCGATATATACTCATAGTAAGAAATGATCATTTCACCCCAGCATTTAAGGAAAAGATTATCTATTCCCAATTCCAGGACCTGGCTTTCCTGTGTAAACCTACAGGCCGTCTACAAACGAAGGGTTACTTCTTCAGCAACAACAACAAAAAAAATCATGGTCAGAACTATCAACAGCCCTTCGCAATCGCCTTCCAGCCGCTGCTAACCAAGAGGGCTGAACCGGCAGCGGTTGTGCCAAAGTTCAGAGGCTAATCCCATTCCGCACGTGTAAACAGCCCAGCCCAGCCCTGACCCGGCGCCCGCCGCGACACCTCCTGTCAGGAGGCCTCTTTGGTTCTGTTTGCTTTCATTGTTTAAAAAAAAAAAAAAAAAAAAGTTTAAATGTGATTTCTATACTGTATGCTTCACTTCAAGTGATTTGCACAGAAAATTTTGTCCAAGAGGGTTCCGGCCACCTTCCAGATGAAGATAGAAAGCGACACTTTTTTTAAGACTTGGGTGTCTTTGCTTGGAAGCTCTCCAGAAGATCCACGTCTCCTGATGTGAGCTTACATTCGTACGTGGGCTGGCTTTTGCATGGAAAATTCCTTTTCCTCTCCTCAAGAACATCTGAGCAGCTTTGGTCACATTTTAAAAAACCCCCATAGTTCTCCAACACTTACAAAAACCTCAACATTCCAACCAAATTGAAATGGGCTGACACCTGAGAGGCTTTATTGTTGGACAGGTCACCTCCATCTGCCCCAGCCCCAGAGAGACTTGAGAAATGGCCCATCTGGCAATTCCAAGGACTTTTGCCGGCGTGTTGGCTCGTACCGGGAGGGACTGAGACAACAAAAGCAGACACAAGGAGCAGGAATCCTACCACTGAAATGCAGAGGGATAAAATTAAACCAGAATGAACGTGCTTATGAAGTCCACGCTTTGACAAATACGGAACCAGAGGGCAAAGGAAGGTGGAAATTACTTGTGTTAGAGGAAGAAAAGAGAATTAAGAGCAGCACAAGGGTGGTGTGAAGGCTTCGGCAGGAAAGGCTGGCAGTGGGAATGAAGTGGAATGAGGTAACCTTGGGGAAAAAGGGAAGAAAAGCCCACCCAGGAAGGAACGCTTCTTTCCAGAACCTGGGAAAGAACCTAAACCCATCACAACGCTCCTTTGTGTCCAGAAAAGATTTGTGAAACACTACAACTCTTCTATTCCGTTGCTCTCCAGGCAGGCTGACAACCTCCATCAGCTAGCCTGTCAACTCAAGGGGCAGCCACCGACAGACTGTAATCCTGTTTATGATCCATATGATGGCTCTTCTGAGCTTCCTAATTAATTTGTCTTCTCCTAAAGAGCAGAAAAGGGGAATAAAATGCTAAGGTCGCACAATCCAGCACTCCACATCCATGCAATGGCAGACCATGATTCAACCCGGTTCCATTTATTTGATGTCTTTTACAAACACGCATCTAATTGCGCGCTCACCCTCGATTTACAGAGCACGTCTGCTCTCTCAGTGCCGAGGTGCTCCGCGAAGGAGCACTGTGACGTGGGGAGCTGCGGTTTGCACGGCCCCATCTCCTTGGATGATGAAATGGGCTGACAGAAGCGAATGGCTATGGGTTTGCAGGGAAAGAAACCTCATGCTTAAGGAAGCTGAGGATTCAAATCTAATTCTGCCTCTTAGCACAGAATCCCAGCATGGTGGCGGTTGGAAGGGACCTCTGGAGGTCATCTCGGCCAACCCCCTGCTCCAGCAGCTCACCCAGAGCAGGGGGCCCAGGATCGTGTCCAGGCGCCTTTGGAATCTCTCCAGA
>JAVSBS010024516.1:0-12188 GCA_033124195.1 Coracias cyanogaster | reverse complement strand
GACGTTGGCTCTGGGCTGAGCGCACGGGGCCGGCTCAGCTCCAGCTCCTCACCCCCAGCACCCCCAGCTCCTTCTCCCAGGGCTGCTCTCAGTGCGCCCATCGCCCGGCCTGTACTTGCTCCCCTCTGGTAAAGCCCATGGAGCAGACACCCATCAGAACATCCACCGATGTGGGAACGAACATTCTGCAGGCCAGCAGTAAAGAGATTTAACAGAATGTCCTAAGGAAAAGGCTCCAAATAACATTTTGCGCTAAAGTGCCAACACTGGATCCCGCATTTGCTCCAAAAAGAAGCACTCTGAAGAGACCTAGAAGCCAAAGGCTACCAAAAAATAATAAAATCCACTAGCATCTTTTTATAACCAGCTTAATATAGGTAACAGAATAACGAGCTACATCTTTCTTCATTTAATATTGTGCACCAATAAAAAAGAAAATGTAAAGAAGCATGGATGCAATTTTTTGCAACCACCACACTAGAGGAGTCAGTCCTCAACGCAGCACCCGTTCGCTGAACTGCCCCGTGCGAAGGAGGCAGCGCGGGGTTGGTTGGGAAGGTCCCGGAGCCCAGGGACAGGCTGGAACAGCAGCATCTGCCTCGGAAACTCAGCCAGGCTGAGCACAGGCGCTGGTGAGCAGTACCCAGGGACAGAGACTGAATCTGGTGGGGAAACAGGAGAAATAACCTACCTAATCGTGCAAAGCGTAAAAACAAGCTTTGGTCTCGGCATTACACCCAAGGTGACATCACCAAGCTCCTCCTCTGGGGTTTTCACTACCTGAAGTTAGGCAACACTTTTAAAAAATAATAAAAAAAAAATAGCAGAAGCCCCCTCAAGCCCACCTGCTGGGCATAGCCAGCCACTTGCTGATCACCAGAATGAGCCGTAACAGTCAAAGTAAGAAGTGACTTTTGCATCCCCAAGACAACTTGCTCTCCCTGTGTAAAAGTGCTCTTGAACACAGTAAATACGTGACACGGGAGTTGTGCAATACAGATATTTCACATTCACAGCAGAAGCATACAATGAGGTTCAGCCATTAAGACGGATAAAAAAAATGCAATAGGCAACAAAAATCAACATGTGTTACATAGCTAGAGCTAGTTTAAAACAGAGATTGTTGCAGGGGAAAATAAATTAGCAGAAATTAATAATTTGGGTTGGACTTACGGAAACCTACTCAGCTATGAGCTAGCTGCTAAAATTGGAAAAAGTAGATGACATCTTGCAGGACCTATCATTTATCTACCTTTTCAGAGCGCCTTAAGGCCCATCCTGCAGGACCTTCTCGATTCATCCCTTTCTGCCAAAAGAATCAGATTTTTGGTGGTGTGTTTCCAAGACTCAAACCCCAAGAACAGTATTACATTAAGCTGACAAATCACAACACAGATTACCGAAACTCCGAGCACTCCCTTCAAATAACAAGTCTGGGTTTCATATCAAAACAGAATTATTAACAAAGACACATTTCCATATGTACCATACATTATATACTGCTGAGTCAGACAACACTTCAACTACAACATCCAACCGTGCCAAGCCACCGGCCTTGGCCAAAAGCCGAGCTGAAACAATGCGGCAAGACAAACGGACAACTGACCTTTACCATTTCTAGCAACTGATCGCTTTTTTTCCCCTTCCTTTTAGTAAAACATCCAAGTCCAAGAAGAATCCTTGTAAAAAGATCGAGCAAGGCTCTGGATCGCGACAGACCAGCAAGACTTTCTTCCCCCCTTCCAGATTCTCCTCCTCTTTCATGGCTTCTCTCAGCTCTTGCCCTTTCTTAAACTTCCTTAATGATCCTTATCCCCCACAAGCTTAAGTACTAGGAATGATTTCAAATGTAATAAGAGAAGCCGTTACACTGCCAATGGGGCCCAGCTTTTGTAAATTCTGGCTGTGGGCTGAGAGCAAGAGCACACAGAAACCCCCGCGTCGCTTCTCATCGCCCTCCGCTCCCCCCCAACCAGCCACATCTCCAGGAAGTCAGAGGAATAAAGCAGCTGAGCGATGGATTTAATGTATATACCACGCAGGAGCCCTACGAGCGTCTTGCTAAAATCATTTCCTTGAAATTTAACAGTTCTCACAGGCGTTTGTGTCATAAATCACAAATAATATCCCATCAGAGACAGACACCACCAAACCCTCTAGCTCTTCAGTGAAGCATTTACCAAACGCTTCAGCCCGTCGTACTCCTCGCCCAGATGCCGTCTCACTTCTTCCATTAAAGCAAACCCAAGGCAAGTTGGCTCCGTTAACCTCCTTTCCCCCGCTATTATTCTCTCCACCCCCTCCTTCGTTCTCCCTGGTGCGACCGATGGGCAGCTGGCTCGCTCCGATGGGAGACCCCACCAAAGGAACTCCCCGGTGAAGCTCTCCTGCTGCCTTTGGAGCTCCACTGCCGTTCAAGACGGGTTTGGGCGTTAGCTGCAGCTCCCCGTTTTGCACAGCAGACTCTCCTCCGGCCCCGCCACGCAGACAGCAAGGTATTGATTATTGCCAATTCATTCACGTCCAACACATTTCTGAAGTTCCTATTCTGCTTGTTAACTTCAGAATCCCTCCCGCGGTTCACCGGAAAATGGATGAGTCTTCTCAGTCCTGATTAGCACCGTTCTCATTAAAGGCAGCACGCTGCGCTATCCTTAGAAGCAAAATCACTCTAAAATGGCATGACATCAGTTCAAGACTGCGTGTCTATAGAGACGTTACTTGCTCTCCATTAGAACACGCAGATTAAACACTACCTGAACACCAGGACGGAACTGCAGCTCCCCTTCCCGTGTGCTTAGGATAGAATTAGTATATTATCAATAGTCAAATAATTCTACCAAGAAACACTTCCTATTGGAAACTGAAGTTTAGTAATTCTGAATTCTCAAAAATCCCGGCCTTCACTTCACACAACCAATGCCTAAAAAAAAAGACAAGACTGCAGGAACCTGGCAAGATTGTCCTTCCTTTGTTTCTGAAACAAACGCCAATTTTCTTAAGTCTTCCGTACAATAAACAAACAAATCCACAATACATCACCTTAAACTAACCCAGTTTAGACCAAATATATCTGACAACGGTCAGGAAGAAAGAGAATTCCTGCTTCAAACCCAGACTTCATTAGGATTGCATATGTTCTAAAAAGAAGATGGAGCGGCCTCTATTTTATGGGAAAAAAAAAATAAATAATAAAGCAAACCCAAACAATGTTTTTAGAACTGGACTTGGTAGTTTAAAAGTGTAAAAATCCTTGGGAAGTAAGAACAGGATAGAAAGAAAGAATTTTTATGCAAAACGCAACTAGAAGCCACCCCGTAATTCTTTACACATTCCTTAAATTAAGGAAGAGACTCAACCACATTATCTTAAGGCAAAAGAAAGCAATAAAATGTCAGACAACCCCGCAGGAAGCAAGAACGTAAACATGCACAGCACAACGCTGTGAGTACTACGGGGTGGTGGAGGCCGACTGTTTCCAACACCCCGAGAACGCTCCTCAGCACGGCCTCGGTGACACGAGCACCGCCGTCCTTCGTGCTCTAGGCTCAGGTGTGCTCTGTACACGTTAGGAGCTCGAGTGGGTTTTTCATCACAGCGTTGTCAGCAACACAAAATCGGTGTTTACGACATCTCCCAAAAGCCAAAGAAACATTGACGTGGAAACCCTTTGCCCACAAACGCGCTCGGCGCTTCCTAAATAGTTCTGCAAAATAAAAGCAACACATGGACTTCACAGCAGTGTTCTCGCTAGTGATGTTCCCATTGCCTACGAGGAATCTGCTGAATTCACCTCCCGAATCCAGCTCTTCTTCCTTTGATTCTGATTGTCTAATGATGGCCGTTAAAGGTATAGCGAGAGCAAAACAAAAATCCCCACCAAAAAGCTCTTGGGAACAAACTGAAAACAAGGTGGAAGTTGGGCCGATGATGCAAAAGGGTAGTGCAAAGGATTTCGACTCTGTCAAAATAAATGATAAGGCACATTGAACATTCAAATATCAAAGTGGAACCTATCCACAAATTCTGCTTTTCCTTTCCAGATTCCTTGTATTACAAATGGCTTAAACGCTTCCGATTTTTTTAAAAAAAGCACACCTTCAGTACAAAAAACAAAAACTACCAAAGAAATCTAGAACAAAAGCAAGTGAAGAGTCGCCTTCCTGAAACGAGGAAGAAATCCTCACACACCTCATTCCAGCCGTGGGAAAACGGAGCGAGCCGGGTGCAGGGAGAGCGCCGGGACGGGCGGCTGAGCTGGCGATCCACCACCCGTGGGGCAACGGGAGAAGCAAGCTAAACCAGAGACTCCATTAGAAGCCTACAATTACTGGCTTTACGTATACGCACTTGAAGAGCCATTTTCTGAGACTCCACAGAACCTCGGCACAGCCCTCTCCCTCCAGCAAGAGCAGACGCTGCGCTTGAGCCGCTACATGTTAAACAAAGAGCAGCACGGAGGGAAACACGCAGCTCGGGGTTCGGGCTGGAATGGCACACAGCGACCCACCGAGAGAGGTGCTGCCGTCACACTCCCTCGAAGGGCTGAGGAAAAGCGTTTACCTGAATTTCCGCACCGCTCGCTCACTCGTAGAAAACGCTACTACAAAGTCACTTGAAACACCCTGCTCTCAGCAAATCCCCTAAAAGCAAACCCTCCTGCAGATCTAGCGAAGAGTTAAATTCCAGGTATGTTTAAATCTCACTGCAAATATTCTTATCTCTTTAAGCGCAGTTATTAAACAAACCGCTGAGCGTTTCCTACTCGGAATCTTCTTGTCCATGTAAGGCAAATGCAATACCGAGCAAAGCTAGAACTCCGGTTCAGCTTAAATGTAATTCTAGAAATTTACCCAGCAACCAAGTTATTTTTGTACATAACATTTAAGTAACACTAGGAAGAGGAAAAAAAAAAAAAAAAAAAAGACAACCCACAGTGATTGATCCTCTAACCCTTGAGGCTGAAGTAGCTTTTGTATACACTTAGATACTTCCTTCTGCACGGCCTTCCTTCCAGTCGGCCTCGTGCGTGGATCCTCCTACCACCTACTCCATCGTCCCTCTAGGCTGCCTCTTAGAATTCTTATTTTTATTAACTTTTAAGCACGCTCCCCCTTTTGCTGCTTTAATACCAGTAGTCGAGCGCTCGGTTAAAAGCCACTATCACGCCGTGGAATAAAGACACCCGAGGGACGTCTGACCACACAGCCACAGGTACCAGGTCGAAAAGGTCTGATTCGAAAGGACCCCCCCAGACAAGCCGGCACGCACGCAGCTGGGCGAAACACCGCGCTCGTAGTATTTTAATAAAGAGCAACCAAAACTAATTACCTTGAATAGCCATTAGAGAAAGCGGGTCTGCCAGCAAGGTTGAGCGTTCCCAGAGGAGCTAACGTCTCATCCCCGGATCCCTGGCACCTATTCCAATTTTCTGAACCGGCAGGAAGAGATGGAATGATATTAAAAATTGGTTTCTGATCCTGCTGCTGAGAGAGCGATGCCGTATTTAAATCATAGTGATACATCTGTCCCCCAGAGGTGCTGACACCATGGATAGATATGGCAGAGACTTTAGTACCCAGCAGATTCGGCCCAGAGAAGTTTGCCTGACAATAAATTGGGCCCATGTTTTCTTGCTTTATGCCAGGAGTACAGAGTTCAATGAAGTCTTCCTTTTCTGTTTTCACTTGAGGCATTGGCATTTTGGAACTGGGTAAAAGGTCACCACGGTCATTAATTTTAGGTTTAGTGTCAGATAAAATAGGAGGCTTGCAGTCTTCGCTGAGATTTCCTTCCAGGAGAAATGCATCATCTGCGGATATAGGGGACAGCAAGCCACCGTCATCTAGCAAGGGGTCAAGCCTCCACGGGCTCCCATTAGGCTCTTTGCCAGGCGATACGGGCGGCAGTTCTAAATCCTGGAGAATGTCCAGGGTGCTTTGGTCTTCAGAGAACAACTTCAAGTTGCCACCATTTGAGCCAACCTGGCTTTGGACTGCAGTTCCTGACTCTAAGGGGACGTTGCGGCCAGCCATGTCTGGGAAATCCGGCTCAAGCGGCACCTCAGAAGATACTGCTGCTCCCTTTGCGTCCTCGGCCAGGCTCGAGGACTTGTTCAAGCTCGCGATACTTTCTTCCAGGAGCCTGAAGTCCGTTTCTCCAGAAGAGATGGCGATTTGGCCCTGCTGCGAAAATCCAAGGTCGTTTCCCATCACTTTTGAGTCTGTTTCACCCATGTACAGTCCCATCGAGAGCGACACTGCCTTGGAAAGGTCTGGCTGAGGCACATTGTTTACTAATCCTTTCGAGAAGTCAGCCAAAGCAGGTTGCTGATTGGAATCCGACTGAGAAGACGCGGGGAGAGGAGTTGTAGACAGAGGGGCTTGTACAGTAGCTCCACCCCTGAAGGGTGGATGAAAGTCCATCACGATCCCTCCTTTGGTACTGATGAGCGCATTTTTCCTTGTTTCGTCTTGATCCGACGAGTTAAGCAATTCTTTGGAATCCATTACTGTAACATTAGCTATAAAAAGATCAGAAGCATTCAAAGTTAGCACTGCGAGGGTATTTTAATAACAGCTTAAAAAAAAAATTTTAAAGCAGTCCAAATCATTAGCCAGGCAACCCTGCTCTGAGACCGAGAGCACAGCGAAGCGAGCTACAGGCTGACGTGTGCCACGTCCTTCCCAAACCCACTGGTTTTGTTTTGGGGGGGTTGGGTTTTCTGTTTGTTTCTTTTTATATTTCTGACCGGTAACAAGGAAGTGTGTTTTTCAAAGCTTTGCTCAACCTGAAGTGTTAACTCTGCCTGCCTGCAACTCGGGCTGCAGCATGAGGTATCACTCTGAACGAACGCTCGAGCTCTCTTACCGTTCTAGGGAAAGGGAATAATCCTTAAAGTGCCCAATTTACAAATTTTGTAAGGTAACTTTCCCTGGTATTTAACCACATCTTGACCAGTGCAGGGGAGAAGGGCATTTTTCACCTTTTCTGAGCCCACTCCCTCCCTCCCTGCAAGGTTGGATCCATCCCCCACAAACGGATCCATCCGAAGCCAGCTCTCAAACCTACCAGCCAAGGTCTAAGTGGTTTGTTATTGTCCAGGAGCTGCACCTCTCCACCACAGAAAACGAAGCTGCCTATCTCTGCACAGGTTCAGCTTAAAACACAACTCGTGAGCCTCGAAATAAACTCAACGCAACTCTTTAAATAAATCTCAGGTTTATAAACAGAGGCTAACTAAAAATAAAGCAGAATTTTTATTAGCTTCAAGCACTTCAACAGCTCACGGCTATCCTCCAGACACACCGGGCACCGAAAACCAAGCTCCTGAATTTCATCTGTTTGTATTTACTACATTTATTTTCAGCACAGAACATAAATATTTAGAGAATAACTGTAAATTCTCCTGGCAAACTTTCTATACTGTTTCTCCACAGCCTAACACTAACAGCAAACAGCCAACAGCGACCAGCTCGCTCCCTAAGGGGGGCAATGCCCAACCTAAAGCCCAGCCACCGAATTATCCATTAAACAAGAGCGACCCAAGAGCGCTCACAACAAGTTGTCGGTCGTCTTAATTATAAACCCGCCGTCCCTGCCGCCCATTTTCTCCAGAGCTCCCGACGAACGCTGCTGCCGCTGCTGCTTTCTGTATGCCAAAGTTAAAGCTGCGATCAACAACACCACCACCAAAAAAATATCCCCACGTGCAAAAAAAAATTTAAGGTGGCCCCAGCAAGCTTCGGCCTGGGTGAAGAAAGCGTCCGGAGCTGGACACGCTCAACGCCAGAACCCTTCTGGGCAGCTGGGCAGCGCTGGGCGGCCTCTCCGAGCAGAAGGTCCTCGCCAAGGTGCCATGGTGGTGGGTCATGCCCAGGGAGCTGCGCTCCCGCCAGCCGCCTGCCCGCCGAGACCACGGCACATGGCGCAGCACGGGAATGGGAATGGCATTGGGATTGGGAATGGGACTGGGAATGGCAACGGGGCGTCCCTGAACAGCCCCACGAAACCTCCCGGATTGCGAACGGAAAGATGGCCAGGCTGTTTAAGGTGGACAGCGCGACAGCGACTGGAAAAAAATTATAGCTATCTACCTCCAGTCTTGGGTTTGGTTTTTTTGTTGGTTTTTTTTTTCATGCGAAGGGGAGGAAAAATGCAGTTATTCCATTCGACAGTTTCCCCAGCGTCAAAAAAAGGCAGAGACCCATCCAGCAAAGGAAACGTGTCAAAAACCAGGCGCCAGAGTTTGCCCAACGCGGGGGGGGGGGGGGAAACCAACCACCAACCCTGCGAATACGCAAAACGGCCGGATTACCCTAATTTCTCCTTTGCAAAGTACAGTTTTCGGAGCAATGTGTCGAGACCTGTTGAGCAGTCTCCCCGGCACACCCACTTCTGCAAAAGAAGACCAGCCCATGGCTGCCGGGCTGCGCTCCGGGCCCGGCTCCCCCGCGGCCCCCGGGCCGGGCAGACCCCGGCACACCGCGGCCCAAGGGCAGGGGCGGGAGAGCGGCCGGGCCGGAGGAGGAGGAAGGGGCGTCCCGGCTCCCAAGGGGGGTCCCCGCCGCCGCTCTGGGCACCCACCTCGGGGGTCGCCGCAGCTCCGGGCCCCGCCGCGTCCCCTCCCGGGATCCTTCCGGGGGCGGCTCGGCTTCCCCCCGCCTCAGCCACCTCCTCCCCGCCGCCCTCGGGGCATTCCTGCGGGGGCACCGCCGGCCTCCTCCTCCTTCTCCTCCTCCCCTCCGCCTCCCGGGAACTTCCCGGGGGGAAGCGGCGGCTCGGCCTCTGCCCCCCAGCCCGGGACCCCCGGCTCGCTTACCTCGTCCAGGGGAGGGCGCTGAGGCTCCTTCAGCCGCCGACTGCCATCGCGCCGGGCGGCGGGGGGCTGGCAGGGGCGAGGGAAGCGGGCGGGAGGCAGGAAGTCAACAGCCGCCCCTCCGGGGGCCGCGGCGGCGGCCAGCACCGCTCCTCCCGCCGGCCCCAGACCCTGACCTACTCCCCGCCCGCTGCCGCGGCGCCCCCTCCGTTAATTAGCGCTAATTGCCTCCGCGGACTTCGCCCTCCCCGCTCCCGCTCCTCCTCCTGCCCTCCCTCCCTCCGCGCCTCGCCTCCCCGCCCCGTCCCTCCGCCGGGCAGCGCACCGCCCGTAGCCGGGCGGCTCCGCCGCCGGCACTTGGCGGTCGCCGGTGCGAGCGGTGCGGCTTTGCCCGCCTGCCCCCGGCGGCCTTGGGCTGCGGGGGCGGCGGGAGCGTTTCCTTATTCTCCGAAATAGGTGGAAATGGCCTTTTCCCTCATTTCCCTTCCTCCGCCGAAACGCCACGGAAAGCCGCGTTGCCCTGGTGGCCTCGGTGACTTTACAGTCATTTCTGGTTACATGTCCGCCTGGGGAAAGCCTGAAATATGTACTCAGGCACCAGAGACTTAAAACACGATGTATTTCAGGTGCGGTGTGTCATACCACCAGTGCGGTGTTGTATGTGATGGATCCGCCTTGGTTCTCTCATGTGCTGCTTTAGTATCTCAGCCAGTGTCCTTACAGAAATCTTTTTCTTGTGGTAGCTTTCTTTCTGTGGCATAAAGGATAATTACATCCCAAAAATAGTAACTTGGTGGTGGTGGTTGTTTATTTTGGCAGTTGGAGGGAGATTTTGGAGGCAATGGAGTTAATTTTCCTCGATGAAAACCCATCTCTTTTGCTGTGTGTTTTCTGAAGTTCTTTACTAGGAAGTGGCTTGTAAGTAACTTTAGTGTCTGCTATGAGAGCAGATGATGATGATGTTTAAAAAACCCAGACAAACCAGCATCTCGATGTTATTTAATATACCAAAGTCAAACAATGTAATCGTTTTTAAAGGGTGAAACGTGGCAGGCAATATTAAGCAAATTTTACTTCGAACTTCTTTTGTGAATTAGAAATCCTTAAGCAGTCTCTTGCAGATTTTCCCTCCCCCTGCCTTGGTACACAGGAGCTTCTTTATTTTTAGGTTCCTTGTGACCTGTTTGCATTGGGAATTCAGAACTTGTCTATCCAGCTTTTTCCAGAAATTTACTGTGGATGACTAGAAAACTATGAGGTTTAGAGTAAAGAGGAAGTGAAACCTCATTGGCAGAAGTGATTCACGCTATATTGATGTTTTCTTAATTAGCACCTGTCTCAGATGCTTGCTTTTAAAAAGTGCTGGTGAAGTGTCTAGTGCTTTGCCCTGCATGTAAATACACCGAAAGTTTCCATTTAAGTTTTGGCTTCTTCCAGCAAAATTTTTGTTAGAATTATGAGGAAGTGTTTCTAACGTCTTAAGCTCAAGCAGGGAAGATACTTTTTTCAGAGCATAAAGAAGAAAAATGGTTTTGTACTTTGAGATTGTTTGGAGTAAATAAAAAAGCTATTTTCTAAAAGCAGCAATGTCTTCTGCGTCATGAGACCATTGAAAGACAGAGCAAGAAGAAAGGGAAACAGAAAAAAGTAAGGACCATAAGCATGGGTCATGTGAAAATGTAAATGTCTGAACCAATATCTAAGACTGTATCTTGAATGTAAGGCCAGCAGTATTAATAGTGGAATTCTGTTAATGTTCATACTTGTGGCAAACGGACCCACCATTTTAAAAATGTGCGACAATACTGTATTGACTTCAGAAATCTGCATTTTATGGTTATAAAAGTAGTGTCCTCCTGCTGTGTTTGGACTTCTAATCTTACCATGCTTTGAAACTAACAATGAGCAATACTGTAGGTGCCTCAGTCCTTTTGGAAGGAGGTAAATGAGTGCATAGAACGTAATTTTTAATGTAATGACAGAATAGGGTGAAATGCTTGCTTGAAATGACTTTCTGATCTCAAAGCTAAGTTCAGTGGGGAAGCCACCTCAGAAGCCGTCACATTTTCAGAAAGGTATAATTAGACTGCATGATCATTCAGGTCAGTGAGCACAGTATAGAGAATTATTGCATGGAGAACTAGCCTTAGTAAGTCTTGTGGTCACAAACACCTGAATTATTGTGTCTAGACCAGTGAATGAAGGTGTACCTGGTATAATATTCAAACTCAAATTTTGTGACACGCCAAAATGCTAGTTTTAAAGGAGAAATCATGAATAAAATTGCTACGAAGAATGGCTGGTTTTTCAGCACAATACCGTAATGTTAAATGAAGTCTTCTGGAGTATCTGCATTGAGGAAAAGCATATTGCATGTTTTCAAATTGAGTTTCACTATGTTAGCAGGTTAAAAGTACATTGCTGAGATACAGGAAGCCTAAAATTAGTTACAAACCATAAAAAAAACCTTATGGCAAAAAGTGTGACACATTTATCATAAATGTTTATGTAATCGGTCAGGATAAGGTGTGTAAGGCTTAACATGCGGTAAGTTTGAAAATGTAGTCAGCTGAACAGCGTTATTCAAATGGTCTTTTCTGGAGCCTGTTGCTAAGCAAATGATTATATATTTGTTGTATATTTAGGTTGTCTTAGAGTTGTACATAAAATATTTTCACCTATGTTTGTTAAAAAACTTCCAGGATTTTTTTTGAAAGTAGTAGCAATTCCAGTGGCTATGGCTGTGAGAGTCTTTTTGCAGTACAGACCAACTGCTACTACGGGGAACGTGGAAGATGTTTTGATAGACTAATGCTAGTGCTTATTTTTTAGGGTAGTTTGCTAACATATAGGAGATAATTAGTAGCTGCACCAACATTCTTTATGGTTTCTTTTAACAGGAGGTACAGAGAGGTGTTTTAGGGAAAGAATGAGTATGTGTATGTGCATGTGCAGAGATACGGTATTTTATAGTACCGATAATAAGTATATTTTACGTATGTTTTAGGTAACACTGTATGTTACAGACTTTTGAAGGTGATAGAAATAAATATGTCCATTGATGATACATTTTGTCACAGTAGGGTAAGTTCTGCCTCGGTGTCTGTTTTGTCCTTATGTGCAGTGTGTCTTACTGAAGCAGTACTGTTTGAAGTGAAGGTGGCTCTTGTCATCACAGCCAGTTTCATAAATAGGATACCTATCTTGTACTCTCATCTTTTAAGTATAGAGTAAGGTAGAGTTTTCCCAGTATACACCTTTTTTGACCAAAGTATAAGTTGAGAGAACAGAGCAGAAGACTGAACAAAACCTTTGGGGTGAGCAGGAGCCATGTTACCAGTAATTTTCCTACAGGCATCTTTGAGTTGTT
>JAVSBS010024515.1:0-26512 GCA_033124195.1 Coracias cyanogaster | reverse complement strand
CATTGTAGAAGGCCACTAGGTTGGTCAGGCAGGACTTGCCCCTAGTAAATCCGTGTTGACTACCTTGGATTACCTCCCTGTCCTCCATATGCCTTAACATATCCTTGAGGAGGATCTGTTCCATGATCTTCCCAGGCACAGAGGTGAGTTAACTCTTTCCTCCATCACAATGCCAAGAATAATGATCTTATTGCTTGCCATTAGCAGGTGTTATGGCAAGAAAAAGTTTCCTTCAGGGCCCTACACAGTTGCATATTAGAATTCACTTAGTCTTCTGCATGGCCAACTCATCTTTGAAATCATGGACAAGGTGTTATTATGGGATCTTTCTGTGTCCTTCTCTGATGCTTGACATGTCTGTATATAGCACAGGGTCTCATCGCATTAAATGTTACTTATTTCATCATTGGGATTCATAACATGCTACACTTTAAATCCCTCAAATCTGCTTGCAAAAATATTTACCTGCTCATGGGTCTGATATACTCATTGTACTTCTGTAAGCGCTTTTCAAGACCTTTTGACAATGTTACCTCAAAGTTCCCAGTACTTCAGCCTTTACTCCATGCATATCTTGAGATTATCACTTTTAGCAAACAATACCCAGTAGTTTCTTCTTGATTTGAACATAACTCTTTTTTATTTCTGTTGCAGCCCTACAAGAAGTTACAAAAATTGTTTTCCTTTGTGGCAGACAAAATCCTGTACCTTTTCTTAAATACACTTGCTTTGATTGGTGACTGCTGGGATCATTAAAACTTTTATAGCTGTTCTATAATGTTTCATTCTGAACTGTCATAACATAGTGCAGTGATAAAAAAAAAAAGGCGTGCTATGTTCTCATAACATTTGCCTCAATGTTTCATGTGGGATGTACTGCCTAAAAAGAAGAATTATCTCTAGGATGTTCTGCAATTTTTTGTTTTGATGTTCTAGGTGATCTCATATTGTCTACAGCTTCACTTCTTTGCTTGATCTAGCTTATTCACCATGATAGACTATCTACCATGCATTTGGCTTCTTCCACTTCAAAGAGAATCTCATCTGGACAGAGTCTGGTATTTTCTCCTTGATCATTTGACAATACTTTCTTCACTATTTCATCACACACTGATGGAGTTAGTGCTGCTAATATCGTGTCACCTGGTTTTATATGTGTGCATGCTATATCTCCATGTTTTCTCATTCTTTTGTTAAAACATTTTACTTGCTGACCTTGTTCCAAAAGTCATGTGGAGAAATTCATATCTGCTCCAGGGTGTATGGAAAGGGCACAGGTCAGATGATTTCTCATCTAAATCTGACTTGCCAGTATTTGTCTTTCTAATCTGCAATTGGAAGTGTGGGGATTTTTTTACTAGATAATCAGCACAGAACGGATGACAGGACAGAGTAATGCTATTTTAGTGTACTGTAGAATCCAGCCAAATCCCAGCCCTGCTATTTGTCTTTCGGACTATGACTGTTAAACCCATGAAATAGCTTTCCCGCCCAAGACATCACTCAGCTGTTTGGAGAAAGTATAGCAAATGTTCCTCCTACCAGAATACTAGTGTAGCAGAAAAAATCCTTCACCCAAACATAGTCTTAGTTCATTGAGGTAGCTCTTTAGTCTGATGAACTTCTAGCATTGATCTTCCTCTCTTTCTTTCCTTCTTAACAGCAAGGTCAGCTAAAAGGCAAATGTTCTTCTTCTGTTTAGATTAACAGAGACAAGAAATACTTGTGAAGGCATATTTGCTATCTCGGATTTGATTTCATATCTTAACCCTATTTTCATTTCACACCTAGGGAAAATACAGCAGAGAAAATCTCTTTCTTTCTTGTCAAGGGTCTATCTCGGGTTTCACGCTTTTTCCTACAACTCCTTCAATGACAGACAACTCCATCAACAAAAAAGTTAAAATCATGTATATTGGGGAAAAAAGTAATACTAACGTCTTATTAATAACTCGATTATTTTTTCAGCACTTCATACAGGGAAAGTGAAATTAGCAAACAAAAAGAAAGGGAAGATTTAATAAATGAGGTGCTCATATTCTGTACTAGTGCTCCTTCATCCCCAAGAAGAAATTTTAGTTTTACTGAGCTCCACCATAGTCTTACAAAGTTTTGAGTAAGTCATTTTTGAGAAATTTTAATGACTGTTCATGTTCTTAACCAACTATTTAAGTGACTTTAGTGTCTTCTAGAATATTAATGGCAGCTGAATCAGACATCTTTTCATGGCACAACCTGTAATTTTCAAAAGGCCAACTGAAAAAGTATTAGTCTGGGTTTTAGTGTAAAGCTGAATGTTTTCTCATCTAAGTACTGTAAAGTCGCTCTATAGCTTGCAAAATACCTCATATTACTTACAAAATGTTAACATACCTTTAAGAAGACACTCTTCGTATTCAAGCCCAGCCTGGAATTTCTAATTTGACATATGTGTAAGTTCAGATATATGGGTCCTCAGCTTTCTCCCACAGGATGATAACAGCCAGATAGCAGAAAGCTAGAATTGTTCCAGAAAGAAATGCAATGATTTCCAGAACTAATCCACACTAAAGCTGGCTAAAACATGTCTCTCAGCTACCAATGAAGCTATCCCACTTCATGTTTCTTAACCAGCGTGATGAGAGTTAGCTTTCTTTATGCCCCACTTAGTTGCACAGCACAGACATGTCTTTTATCACACACATGAAAAAACAACCAACCAACCAACCAAACAAAAAACCCAAACTACACTTAACTTTATGTATCTATGAAAGCTGGAGAAAACTTGCTTGAATGTCTCTGCTACCATGAGTAAGACCTTTTTTTTTCGAGGTGTGAGATGGTTTGCTTAAACACCTAAAATACTTCATTTTCCTTTGTGCTGATTTCAGTATTTTCATACTTTTTAAAAATCTAGCTCTGTTGTTGCTTATATAGTCTTCTCCCCCATGTAAGTGTTCACTGATCTGGTGTTATCCAAACACAGTTGTTACCATCACAGACATTCCTACCTATTAAAATCTCACTGAAAAGAGAGCATTTCCAATTGACTGCTGTGGTAATTTTTTTGTACGCATTGGTCCCACCTCTCCTACTTTGCAATTGAATGCCAAATTTTAAGTCTTTTGTGTTTTCTTTCAGTCTGGTCATGATGCTTCATACAAACAGCAAAGAAAGAGTAACAGAATTCAATGAGTTTTTGGTGTGGTGGTAACTTTCACGTCTTGAAACTAATTTGGGAAGTGTGTAATGTTTTCTAGTTTTACTACCTTAAGTTTTCTGGACTCAAGATCATTCCTCACTGCATGAAATCTACATCTGTTTAATTAGTCTTTCAGGTAAGGAACACAATACTTGACTGAAAATAGCAAGTGTGAAGAAAGCAGTAAATAAACAAATAGATGCTAAATGACAGGAAAACCTGTACTTGGCAAAATCTGAAGACATTTCAGGGTGTGATTCACCTCTCAGCTGTACACTATGTAATAATTCAACATTTTAATCTTAAAAGACACATAAAATCCTCCTTTTTGTATGATTTCTTTACCTAAACTTTATCCCTTGATTTGATACTATTATAGAATTATAGAATAATTTAGGTTGTAAGGCACTTCTAAAGGTCATCTAGTCCAGGTTCCTACTCAAAGCAGTGGCAGTCCAGATAGCTTTTCAACCACTTTATAATCCACCCACGAAGTTGATATTTTCCAGTCTTGGCTACAAGGCTGCTACTGGAGATTGGCTCAAAGACCTTGTTAAAGTCAAGGTGAAAAGCACACCACCTCTTCCCCCATTCACTAAGCCATTCATCCTATCATAGAAAGTTCATTGAGCTGGTCAAGCATATTTTGTCTCAGTAAATTTATTAGCTGCTCCTAGTCATCTTGTCCTTCATGAGGCTGGACATGGTTCCCAGGGTCATTTGACTGTAATTGTCCAGTCTGTCTTTGCTGGTTGGTCTCTTTTCAACACTAAAGTCCATCCTGACCACACAAGTAGGTCTGACATGTATGTTGGGGCAGCAATAAATTTATTGTCCTGCTCCAAGAGGCACAGGCAAAGGGCTCCTGAATAGGCACCTCCCAAAACCCTTGAGGACATGATTTGTTTCTCTTTTTATTCCCTTTTTCTCCTTGAAACTTTTCCAAGTTCTATCCTTTTACCACCTATTTTCCTTCTAAGAAGTCTGTCCGTGTCTAATGCTAACCTATTTTTCCTGGTTTTGTTAACTTCAGAAATTTATTTGATATTTATAAGAGATGGTCCTGGAAGTATCTCCCATTTTTATTAATTCTCTTAAAGTCTTACCACCCTGCTTCTATTTTCTAAATATGTAGTGTTTTGCCATGTTCATGTTACTACCTTTTTGTGATGCCAGAGGCTGAGATTAGCAATCTGCATGTAAACCTTAATGTTTCATATCGAGTGAGGTGACGTTGATTATGTCTGAAATTCTCCAGAGTCTATTTCTTGCCTTCTTTGAATATGGATGTGACATTTGTCTTTTTCTAGTCATTAGGGAGCTCTCTTGATCTCTCTAGCCGTTCAGAGGTGATAGAAAACAGCCTCACAATAGTGTCAGCCAGACCTCTTTCCATCCCTGTTTGCATCTTGTCAAGTCTCATCAGAAGGGTTGATATTTATTTAAATATATATTTTAGCCCATCACTATTCAAGCTTAATATTCAAACAAAAACAGGCACCACACTAGTTTTTAACAAAATCAATAAATTATTTGGCATTTTCCCGTCTTCACAATAGGAATATTGCTTGGTTGTTGGTTTTTTTGGTGGTTTGTTTTTTTTTTTTTTTAATGAAGACAGGAGTAATAAGGTTGAGAATTTAAATATGATTTCAAAAGCTTTTTGTTTTGTAAAGGCACTGCAGCTGATCTGGATGGTGTCCATAAAAGGAGCAGTTGTCCTTCAAAGGATGGAAGAAAATACAGGAAAGGAGGAACTCGATGGTGCTCTGAAAATCTGTGCAATGTTAACAATTGGCATTTTGGAGCCTTATGAAATTCGGCTATAAGAGTAGATGGAAGGATGTTCCTCTTCTTCACTAGTGAAAAAGTAGAGCTAAAATAAATGAAATCATATGTTATTCTGTATTATAGAAACAAGTACTATTAGAAATAGAATTAGATAGATTTGGAAGTAAATAAATATTTATGTAAGGTGAAAGATTTCCTTTGAATTGGGATTCCTTATCTAAATCTGCATCTTAAAAGGCACAATTACGGTATTGATTAGATCAGTTAAGAGGATACTTTAAACAGATGTACTTTTGGAAATTCAGAAATGTAGCAGAAGGATCTGGGGGTTGTTTTTGTTGTATGGGTGTCTTGTTGGTCTTTTAGGGTCTTGGTTTGGGTTTTTACCTAATATACTATAGTGCATGAGACAACTGGTAAAAATTATTTCTCTAAAGTGACATAGTCACTCCTAAATGATATATCTAGTGTGAAAATTACTATTTGCCTTTGTCCAGCTTTGAAAATCAAGCTTGGTATGAAATGATCTTGCTGCAGTTCTAGCAGTTCCAAATGTCAAAGTTTGAGAGGACCTAGTTCTATCTTGACTTACAGCAGTGAAATCTGACACCTGTGTAAATAAAACCGGATTTATCTTTTGGGCAAACTATTTAAATTGTACAGTGCATCAAATTGTTTTGGTTCCATTTGGGGTATTTATTAATTGCAAAAAAAAATTACTTATTTTAATATTTTTGAAAATTAAATGGACATTATTCTGAGAATGATAATTTAAAAATTGTATTAGCAAATCTTTAATGGTGCCAGTGAATGTGGTTTTCTTATCTGAACCATGTGCATAATAACATTATTTCCCAAGATTTACATTTTACGCAACTATGTATGAAGACCCCAAAGTGAACTATGCTGAGCCTTAAGCCATTCAGACCTCAGATAAAATTCAATTCTAATAAATTTTTCCAAAAAAGCATGAAAACTGAGTTTATAGAAACACTTTCATGCCACCACTTTTGTGGAAGGCAGGCTACTAGGTGGGTAAGAGGGTGGACGCTGCAATAAATCTTTTACTTTCTGAGGGTTCATTTTGTTTCTCAGCCAAGTTTTGTACAAAGTTATTAAAGAAAGGTTAAACAAACAATCAAAGTACAGCAAGATCAAATCAGCACTCACACTAGCATTGAAGCAGCTGGAAAAGCAGTTGTGAATTTTTACAGCCTGAATTTAGAGGCCTTTATTTTCTGTTAATTGGCACTTACTGCCTCTTTATTTTTATCCTAGTCTTAAATTTTGGTTTTGATGTATTTAAGTCCACAGGCAGACAAGGAAGAAAAGGCAGGGAAAAAAAGTTATTTTTTAGATGTAAATAATCAAAGTGCTTATTTTTGTAGGTTGTTTTGCTTTGGTCTAGTGTTATGCAAAATGAGGTAACAATTTAAATCTAATCTGCTGGAATTTTTGATCTATTTTGATCAATTTTAAACTATTTTGATCCTAGACAAAGTCTTTGTGTATAAGAATGTCTTCAAAAAAGAACAGGAAAAGAAAAAAAGGAAGAAAAAGAAAGACACTATCTTCATAAGGAACATATTGACCATAACAGAGTGGACAATAACAAAACTAGTTTCACCACAAAATCCCACTTTTTTTTCTACCAACAGTAGAATAGAAATACATTAATAGTAACAAAGCTAATTTTTTAACAGAATATTCCCTTTATATCACTTTTTCTTCTTTAACACTTACCATACTTATGAAGAATAACTTCTTTGTTCCTTACACTGATATTACCACTCTGCACGTCACCATGCATTCATTCAGTTCAAAACCATATTTTGACCCTTTCAGTAAAAGTCCATTTCCAGTTTTTATTTACTTCTCCCAGAAATATCTACTTTCTTCTTTTTCTTAACCTAGTAAGTATCTATTTAATCAACAGTCCTTGCTCCCTTGCTAGCTCCCCAGAACAGTTCCCTTCAGCTCCTAACAGGGAGCTTTGGCAATTCTGCATGTTTTCAATCCCCACTGAGGGATTAGCATCCTGGTGAGGATGTAGGCGCAGGACTGCATGGCCATACCAGGTATGGCAAAAGTGCTGACGCGGATTCCCATGACTCTTTTTGATGACAGACAAAAAAAGGATTGAAAGTTCCTCATTGACTTACTTACCCAAAACATGACAAAGGACATGTTAAATCCAATTTTCTTGTACAAAGTGTAAGAGAATCACAGAATCATTTTGGTTGGAAGAGACCTTCAAGATCATCAAGTCCAACCATTGATCAAGCACTGCCATGTCACCACTAAACCATGTCTTTAAGCACCACATCTACACAAATTCCTCCAGGGATGGTGACTCCACCGCTTCCCTGGGCAGCCTGTTCCAGTGATTGACAATCCTTTATGTGAAGAAATTCTTCCTAACATCCAACCTAAACATCTCCTGGCACAACTCCAGGCCATTTCCTCTTGTCTTAGCGCTTGTTATTTGGTTGAACAGACCAGCCCCCACCTCACTACAACCTCTTTTCAGGTAGCTGTAGTGGGTGAGAAGGTCTCTCCCGAGCTTCCTTTTCTGAAGACTAAAGTCCAATCATAAGTGCTATCATTTTACAAAAGCAAACATGTGATTCACTTGGTTGCGTTCAGACATTATGTCTAAAGCACATAAGCTACTGGACAGGAATGTTTTGTAAAGAACCAAAACACAGCACTTTATCTCACCACAATTCATATTCAGTTAACTGCAATAGTGCATAGAGCAGAAAGGTGAAGCATTATGATTTATTGTAACTTCATGTCTTTTCTCCCTGAAACTGTACACTGCCTTGAAAGCAATGCCTGTATGGGAGATAGTTTCAGGGTTTGGCCTAGTGTTGCAGGTACTAATTAATTTAACCCCAGTTCATGCAAGGGTTAAGAATTCTCCCAGTTCTCGTCCATGTGCTCCATGAATTCTGTGAAAAGGCTGTCTAGGGACAATCATTCACAGGTAATGTAAACTTTTTTTTTAAGTGATTATATAAAATTACCAGTAGTGTCCCAAACCATGTTTTAAATTTTGATGGTATACAGTATATCTATAGTGAGATATTTTGACAGTGAACTGCATCACCACTGT
Source organism: Coracias cyanogaster (assembly GCA_033124195.1). NCBI lineage: Eukaryota > Metazoa > Chordata > Aves > Coraciiformes > Coraciidae > Coracias > Coracias cyanogaster. Next base: position 18,422 of record JAVSBS010024515.1, on the reverse strand, counting down.
ACACAATATATTTATTCCAGAAAAAGTTCATTAGTATTCACAGGGATCCTCTGGCTCTGTGATACTAGCAGAAAATGTCAAATTGTGCGTAGAATTTATAAGAAGGCATAAAATTCATGATCTGACACAATGAAAATCCTGAAGAAATGATGGCTACCATATTTTGTACTCATTTTGGGGTGATTTCTGTATGTCTACAGAAATGAAGGCTAGTCACTTAACCTTTCATCAAGTCAGCATTTTATGAAATACAAAGACATGAAAAGAGCTTACTAATGATTGCCTGGCACTCATCCTATTGTATCTAAAATGAGAAGAGCAAGGAAAAAAATTATACAGCAAGTTCCATAGTATGGCATTCAGATCCCAGTTTATTCACTTCAGTAAAGCTTCCTTCAAACGACATGTCATTATGCTCCTGACATCTTGGTAAGAAGAGAATGTCTTAGTGTCCTTCAATAATCTAGAAACTTAATTGGGACATTTATTTTTTAAAATAAAGTAGATAAAGGATTAATGGAATAGATTAATGGGAAAGAAAGAAGAGTAGTGAATCTGTATAAAAAGACAAAAAATAGATACTTCACTGAGACTTATTCTGCTTTATTTGAACTCCAGCCAAATGTCTATCTATATTACAAAATGCAACTTCCTAATTCCAAAACCTGTTGCAGTAGAAATTAGTATCGATAGATAGAGAAGAACCAGTTATGGAACAAAAATGCACTGGTTGTGTAGGTACAAATGGTCACAAGCTGCTCTTATTTAGTATACTTGCTGTTCATAAAGGCCAATTTTATGAGCCTTGAAAGTAGATATGAAGAAGGTCAGACTGGAGAAAGAGCTGAAATGGGCAAATATGACTGTGACATTGAAATATGTTAATTGTTGACAAAAGAGAAATAATCATGAAAAGAAAATAATCTGCTTAAAAACACACAATAAAAACTCACAATTTGAGAAAGCTATAGGTAACCAAAACAATAGAATATGTATAAAAATTAAATTAGACTAGATTTATGAGTATTATAAATACAAAGAGCAAAGATAATTTAAAAGAAGGGTAGTGATGTGTTGCTGGGAAGAAACATGGGGTATCTGTTGTTTTCGTTTAAATATCGATGTATCTGTAGGTGTTTTTTCTCCTGTATTTGGAAATTGCCAGATATTTTCAGATCATAGAGTGATGATGACATGATTTCCATTCCAGAATTCATTACAGAGCTATTAAAGAGTTATCTTTAAATCGTGAAAATTATTTTTCATCCCAAAACTGCTAAAGAACTAGCAGAGATGTTCTCAGATGCTAAAATTTGGAGAGTTATCTTCAGTAAGTCTTGAGCTGGAATAAGAGTTTCAGAAGGGTAGAATTTTCACAAAGAGAAATTGTTCAGTTCACATAGTTTAAACCCATCCAAGACTGAAGTAGTATATTGATTTATTAACAACACAAAATCGATTGGAACTTGTGATCCATATTGATAACAAGAGATCAACCCCAATGCTAAGCACATGCAAAAATAAAGAAATGCTTTCAAAATGTCTAAATCCTCCTCTAGAATTAATCCCAACAGAGCACATCCCTGCTGTGAGAGGTGCATGCCTGGCAAGGGTTAGGGAAGAGAAAGGGAATAAAGGAGGGTGACTTATGGATTGGAAAAGAAAACTAAAACAGCTTTAATGACAGTAATAACAATGAAATCATATATATACAAATATATACAAAACCAATATTGAACTCAACACCCCTGATGGCAATTAATATCACCATCACCACTGATGCTGTGGAGCAGGCACTGGGAAAGTCCAGTCACCTGGACTCAGTGACAGACAGGAACTGGATTCATGAACTAGATTCTGGAACTGGACTCAGGAACACATAGACTGGGATCAAAGGCAGAATAGACAGTCTTCCTTGGACACTGACCATGGAAGAAGAGAGCTCCACCCTCGTGATCCGTCAACTTTACAATGAATATGGTGTATATGGAATGGAATGGAGTACCTTGCTGGTCAGTTTAGGGTCACCTGTCTTGTCCACTCCTCCCTGCAAGTGTGACCTTTTATTTCCTGCAGCCACAACATGGTACACAAGATTTAGCAGTGACCTTGGTCTCCATAGGAGCAAGCATAAGCAAGAGCCTTTCTGCACAGCAATCTTAGCTAGTAACTCTAAACATGGAGTGTTGTCACTTCTAGAAGCAGACATTGTGAAAGTGTGTGGTTAACTTCAGAAAGTGCAGTTACTTAGGAGAGACTTAAGAGTAAAATTACTGAAAAGAATTAGCCTTTTCCATCTCAGATTAAGACAGTGCCCATCTTCCACCCCTCTCATCCCCTGGTTTAGGTCCCAGGGTATCCCTATGCTGGCTGTGGGCAAGCTGGAGGCAGCAGCTGGGAGTGTCCACGGGGAGGCCATGCTGCTAGGCCCAGGCAGAGCCCCTGGGCCATGGGGCTTTGTCTGGCAGGGTTATGCCAAACCCCTTGATGCCCTGCTCCCCTCTTCTACTGCCCACTACAAATCTATGTTTCACTTCCAGTTCTGTTTAGCTGACTTTTTTTTTTTTTTCCCCAAAAGTCTTCTGCTAATTCCTCAGTTACTGTTTAATCTGGTCAACGGTTGTTTTCCTCTTTACTTAGATCAGTTTGGGGCAAATGGCTTGTCAGGCAGTTTGGAGATCCTACTTGACCATAATCCTTGCACTCTCTCCTGTCTTGTTGGCTGCTATTATCATGGCCTATTTGCCAGGAGTGCTCCTTGCAAGCATACCCACTAGAAAAAAAATGAACATTACATAAATAATTTCAAATTATCAAAGGACCAGGCTGTGCAACAGTAGTCATGTCATCATTGTTTTAAATTGCAGGAATAAATAGTGAAATTGCTGGTGTGGGGCTTGACTGATCAAAGAATGATCACGGGGATAATATTTCTAATGTCAGTATGACTTTACTGAAAATAGGAGTTAAGAAATAAAATCTGTATCCTTTTTTATCTTTTACCACCATATAGTAAGGTTGAACTGATGTAACATCTTTCTGCAAAGCACTCTCAATTCATTCCAAGTGGAAATTTGATTTTAAAACTCTCTTATGATGTAGGTTTGATGCACACCAAATGGATAAAAAATTAGTCTCAAAAGACTGGTAAATGGGAAGTAATCATACAGCAGATGTGTATCTTTTGTGCAGTTACTGATAGAATCAGTTTTTTAATCATTCTTTTACCCAGTCAGAAAGAAAAAAAAAGACAAAAAATCACTGATAAATTCTGTAGATGGCACAAAGATGTTTGGGGTCATGAATGATGAAGAAAACAGGGCATTGATATCAACAGAAAAAAACAAATAAACAAACAAAAAAAACCCCACTAAAACACAAGTCAGCGTAAAAGTGTGACTGTTCTAAGTATAAAATCTATCACGTTGATGATCTGCTCTTTGGCATGGGAGGGAAAGGTGTAACAAAATCTGAAGGCTGGAAGCTGAAGTGAGAAAAAGAAAACTTTGAAATAGAGCACATTTTTAACAGTGTGGCCATAGAAGCAGTTTACCAAAAGTTTCAGTCAAAATTTCTGAAGTAAGCATTGTATGTTATTATAAAGGATACATCCTAACTCAGCCCAGAATTAATTCAAGGATGTTCCGAGTTCTGTTATACCAAACCAAACTGGAATTTCTTGCCTGGACCAGGTGTGCAAACGTCCAAAGACAGAGAGCCTTACGGGCTTTTAATTTTATTAAAGTCCCTAGTGATTTATGGCTGTATTAATAAACAAATCTATACAAATTAAGCAAATGGTCTTGTTATGTCAGCACCTTTGGAAATTAGATTAGCGATATCTACCTAACTACAGGCTTGGCTAATTTTAACCAACAGAAATAAGTAGCTTTTTTCCCAGTGACATTTAAAATTAAGTATATTAGGGAGTGAATGGGAATTCGAAAACTGAACTTCATACACTAGAGAATGACTTCATATATATATAATTTTACACCTTAACTTTAGGTAATAATCTGTAAGAAAATTTTAAAATTGTAAACAAAATCAGTCTTGTTTTAGCTTTCTGTGCTACAGAAGAAAAAGATTTCCCTATCAAGCCCATAACTTTTATTTTATTACAAGCTACTTTTTCATTCCAGACAAGCAGAGACATATTTGCACCCGACATTCTGAATATTGTAGCCATAAAGATATTTGTCCTTAGGAAAGAAAAAAGAAAGAGAACATAATAATGCCATTAGCTTAATACCACCTTAATATCTTAAGTGGTTTTTTTCCTTAGGATTAGATTAACCCTAGTGCAAAAGGCTGCGATTAAATTCATTTGGAGAAAGTGCGCTGTTCTTGCTGGAATCACTGCTTCTTGAAACTTCCATTAGTGATCACATTCTTCTTCTGTAGCTATGTTCTACTTTAAATTACCCTAGTACGTCAAATGATGATCACACAGCCACCACATTCTTGAATGTTTTCTCTTCAGAAAAGCCTTGGAAAATATAGTAGAGAATACTATAACTCTTCTTGAATTCCTTCCTCAAATGATTAATCCCTGATGGTTCTTTATTGTGTGTCTGGGCAGACACCAGGTCAGAAAAGATTAGGGTTTTACTGCCCTAATATTTCAGATCCTTATTTTAGTAGTTGCAGCCAGGATTCTTTCTCTTTCTCTTATATCAGAGTGTAGCAATTACAGTCCTCTCACATTACCCTGAAATGCTGTTCCTCTCATGGGCATCCTGTAATTTCTCTTCCCAAGCAGCACATCTCGCCAGATGAGAGCTCAGCCACACAGAGGTCTTCAAGTAATTTGAAAAGTTTCATTACTGTATTTTTTCAATTAGTTATTTAGCCCAATACACATGAATAAAAGCATGTGGAAAATGAGACGCTTTTGTATGAATCTGAGTAAAAAGTATTTTTAATATGGAATTTCACAAACTGCAATATTTGAAAATATAGATTTTTTTTACCGTCTTTACACAATTCTAGTCAGGTTGTAGCTGCAGAAGGAATTTGTTTTACAATGCAGGCACATCTCTGCCAATATCTTATGGCACAAAATCCCAGTAGATTTTTAATTTGCATAACATTACACATATTTGCATAAAATATTGCCCAATGGTACCAAGAGCACCAGTTTCTCCCTAAGCCCCAATTAATTAATCTGTGTCCCTCCAGACCTACAGCATTTTGTTATGCATTCTTAGTATAGCAACATCAATTAATTATATGCTTCTCAGCCTCACATCAATCATTTTTTGCCCTCCAGACAGCTTTACACCTCTTCCAGCCCCACATCTGGCTGAAAAAACACCCTCTTCTTTTTCCATTGCTGAAGAGGCCTCTCAGTAATTTTGCCAGTCAGAAGACAATTCTAGGTGCTCCCAGCTCTTGCTGTAGGCCATGAAAGTCTGAAGTTTTGGGGGTGGTAGGGGAAAACCTCAGCAGCCATACTGCTGTCTGTCCAAAGAGTGCAACTCATTTTTTGTCCCCTTTTCTCCCATCCCTTTTTGTGAACTAAACAGAAATGCTTGCACATTGCTGATATTGACATGTATTTTGGTGTTATTTTGCTCCTGTTCCTGACACATTTTGTTCAAAAGTTTGGGCTCTGACTGTGCTGCATACTGAAGGTTTTGTGAGAGTAGCCTGCTGACTTCACACTCAGAAAAAGCAGGAAATCTTAACTTTTCAGCCTGATCCTTCCCCAGATCCCACAGGCCCAGCCACAGTCACACTTTGGAACAAGAACTTAAGCCAGCCTCAAATCCAAACATTCAGACCATAATCCAGAAACTGGTTCAGGTTGAATGCCACTTACTCAAGCGTAGGGAATAAAAATGTGACAAGAGATGTGAAAGTACATATGCAAAAATGCAGAATATAAATTGTGGCTGAAGAAAAATAGTGGATAAGGAATTTCTGACTATTTTGCATCAACCTCTTTACAGAGTTGCTTGTTTGCTTATTTATGGTCTATGTGAAACTTCACCATTTGCATTTGGGGGAAAAAGGTTGTTGTCACGTTCATTGCACATTCTTGCACTAGATGACAAGTTTTAGCTGGCAATCAATCTTATTTAATGAGGTTCACAGGAAAGGTAAGGCTTTCCAACAATTTTCCTTCTTCCTTTACTGTCAGTACAAAGGTCAAGCTCATGGTTGCAGGGAAGTAGTAGGAGGGAACTGAAACTGTGGGTTCTTTCCCAGGGCACCCTTTGTCTGAGTAAGGTCAAAACAGCAACGAGCAGCACACTGACCTGAGTGAAATATTTAACGTTTTTCTTCCGACCTTTCTTTTTACTTAGCTTCTAGAACAAAAAATCCTTCTCTATCGCATCCATTACTTATACAAAATTTCTAGGCCCCTTTACGTGCACCGTACATCATCCTTCAGTTCTGTTCATTAAATTTAAAATGTGCTTGCCATAAAGTAGTTCCGGATTTTAAGCTTGCAAGAGGAATATACCTACTTTTCCTCTGCAACGCTCTATATGTTGAATATTTATATCCATTTGTGTTTGTTCTGACATAAGAAGGGTAGGCCTGCCAAGGGTTCCCTTGTGACTATAAACTCAAGCTTTTAAAAAAGTAGCTTAGCTAAGTTTTTTATTAACTGCTGCCTATCACTTTTGTATTGTCCTTGTGCCCCCAGGGCTGAATCAGCACCTTCAAAGCATTCTTCTGTCCCTTATTGAGAGCTGCATATTTCTTCCATGGATCCTGATGCAGCACAGCAGGAACAGGGCAGCGTTTGTCCATGACTTGCACAACCAGGGCAGGTCAGGGAATTGTTTTTAAAGAGCAGTTAAAGTATATATTAAAAGCTATAGACAAGACAAGTTTATGGGGCTGGAGGAGAACAAATATTTTCCTGCCTTAGCTTGATACTCTGTCTCTTCTTTATCTCTCTTTACTCCTTACACACTGTCATAAATACAGATGTGAAATGTATATATGAAAATCAAGGTGTGCAGCTCCATTAATACTGGGCAGCTCAATAACTGATTTTGCTAAATCTGCACCTGTCACAGAAAATTGATCGTTTATTTTCATTTTCAGAAAAAATAATACTTTTTTTCTAATTCATCAAGTACTATTTCATGGCTTTGCTACCAGATAGCATTCATTAAGAGATGCATTAAGAATCTGTCTCACCTTTTCTTCTCTGTGTGGTCCACTCCAGCATCAACGATGGTCCTTCTTATTTTAAGAGGGAAAAATAACCTAATCCATAGCTATCATTGAATCTCAACAGTACAAATGGATCTTTTATTTCCCCTAGATTCCCAGAGTGTAGATTTCTGTAAAGTACTTATTTCCCTATAAACAATATTTCAAATCTGGCTTGTTCAGTATGTAGCTTCTGGATCAGATCCAGTCCCTGAGGCTGAGATAGGTGACTGACTGACAGAAACAAAGTACAAATAAACCCCAGTGTTTCTATAGGAAGAGACCTATTTTTTGCCTTGTAAGTTAGAAGCAGAGGAAACCTTGGTGGCTGCTGGAGGCTACCCTGAGACTAGAGCCTTGTGTGGGAAACCAAACACGTCTTCCAGCTACAATGTGTAGAGCTACTGGCACATCATACCTGAAAATTGGCCTTTTCCCTCCTGTGGTGGCAACTTGGAGAAGCTGAAGGGAAGCAGAGTCTCAAGCAGCCTGGGAAGTGAGGAAGATGTGAGATGAGAGGTGTGTAGGTAGCAGGGACATGTATATCAGCTGGGGAGGATGGGCATTCATGCTTGAAGAGAGGAGCAAAGAGAAACTGGGGAAATTGGGAGCCTGGGGCACTGAGGAAGAGATGTGAATGCATCTGGGGCAAAAGTAGAGGGATCTCAAATCTTGGTTTCTTTCCAGAATGGGAACTGGAGAAAAGCAAGGCTGTCCTCAGGGAAACTGTGGGATTGCATGGATCACTGTGAGGCAGCTGCAAAAGGAACCAGAGGATATTGATGAAAACAGGGTATGAGATAGCAATAGAAGAGATCTGTGATGAAAATGAGGGGAAAAAATTTGGAAACGGTATGCTTTAGAAAGGCTAATTAAACAGCTGGCAAGCACTAATTACATCTCAATGGTGTTGTTATCTTCCCTTCCTTGCTGAGTTCCAGGTAATTGTGGGGATCCAGGACAGCAGAGTAAACCTGAATGATGATAGGCAACATTTAAACCCTTTCAGTCTTGGAAAACTTCACTCTCAGAGAGATATTAAGGATTCATAAGGTTGCTAAGGTTCATTCAAACATTTTCTGACATATTAGAACACGATAACTTCTTCCAAAAACCCTCTGCTTTCACAGCTGGACCTGTCCTCCTTCTTTATTTTTTATGAAGTCCAGCAATGTTGCTGAAGAAGAGTACCACCAAAAGTATATGGCCATTGTCTAGTGTTACTGCACTCAATATTGCTCTCAAAGTGCACTCATCTTTCTTCTCGATTCAAGGTCTCATGAAAGATCAGCAAGTGAGAGAAGATGAACTTTTTAACAGTGAAGAGATGGTTGATGTGGGCAGAAGGAAAGATGCTGAAAAATTCATAACTTTGAGATTTCATTCTCCACTGAACACATCTGCCTTTAGATGATACAGTTGGCAGACTTGCTATTTTAATGAACTTCTGCTACTTCAAGAGTTACTGTTGCTTTTGGACACTGAAACAGGCAGGGATCCAAAAAGCACTTATTTCCCACTAAGCTTGGAAGGGTGCTCTACCCTGTCACAGTAGATTTAAACTTGTCCACAGCAGTACATACCTCTGTGACCTGCAGGCGTGATTACATGCTGCACTTATGAATGAAATCACCATGTAAAAATAAGTGTTCTAGCTGTTTCAGAGTTCATGAAGAGCACATCATGGTGCTGCTCTGCTCTCTCCAGAAAGAGAGGAAGCTTTTCCCTCATCAGGGTCTTCTTAAACAGTGCTTAATTTTTTTAAGTAATTGGATCCTCCTGCAAATGTTAGAGCTTGCTGAAGCAACCTAAAAATGATTGGTTCAACAGATGTGTGTGTTTATGGAGGTGGGTATTTCAAAGAGGAGCCTAGCTGGAGAGATCTGCATGGTCGTGATTCTCCAACAGAGCAGAATGCAAATACCTCATGTGAGTCAGGGTATCCTACGGAAACACAGGATAACAAAATTGTTCTGACATCATCTGGCCCAACTTCCCTGATCAAGCATGCCTTCAAAATAATTGCTTTTTAGGGAGGGAGAGCCAAGGACTCGGAGTTAGTTGAGAAAAAGGAACATTGGACAATGCTTAGAGAAGTTACTAAACAGAAGCAAATAAATAAATAAGATAAGGCAAGACAATCTACCTGGGTTGTCAAATTTGACCATCTGCAGGATATGCTACCATCACACCCAGGCCTTGTATCCTAATCTTCTCATATTTTAGTTTAATTTCTATTCTTATGATAGATGTTACTTACTTCCTTTATTTCCTCAGTGGCACTTGTTCGACTCAAGGTTGCTGTTCCATTAGTTTCCCTACCTTCATAAAGCTCAAAGAATTGTTAACACAGTGATTGAATAAATTTGGCAGCATGTGTGCAATCTGTGGAAAAGAACCTCCCAACTCAGGAAGAGTTGTGAAGCAGGTATGTTTATCACATCACCGGGCACGAGGAGGATATCTGCTCCTAACTTGTGTGCCTGTTCACAAGCTCAGTTTACATTTATTCCATATAAATTTGCATATTCCAAGAATAGGCGTGATTATTATAATTATTTCGAGGAATTCATTTTCATACAGTCACTCCTCTTGTCGCACGTGCAGTGCCACCTGGTGGTCTTCTTTGGTGGTCTCTGGGATGAAGGCCCAGCATCGTCTTCACTATACACTTTCAACCTTTTCTTCTTTGCTCATACGCCAATCTGTCTTGCTAAGGTTCAAATCACATAACTAGCTTCAGCTAATTTTCGCCATTCAACTTCCCCCAGGTGCAGAAAAAAACCAGCAACAAGGCTTCAGCAGCTCCAGTCTCACAATGTACAAAGCAAATAATCTCATTGCACAATCAAGGCAAGCTAAGCACACGCATAATCAATAGCATCAATAGCCTCTACAAGTCATCTTCTTTTCACAGGTACAAAGTCCAACACATCTAGGAACATTCAGATTTATGCACACACCCTGCAACGGACATTCTGCCCAAACAGTGCTGGGGCCTGAGTTGTTGGCCCTGAGTTGGAGCTGACCTGTGAATGAGTCACAACCTAGCAGAACCTTTTGGTTTTCCTATTGACTTCATGTTCCAGAGGCAGAACCTGGCACACCTGTGGCTCTGTGTTTCTGCTGTCACCCAGGTGGTCATGGTTGGGGTGGTGGGCAAGGCCAGGATTACATCAACCAGGAGCTGATCAGTCAGAGGAGTTTCCTGTGGGGTGTGGCTTCTGTTTGGGCTGCTTGCATTTGCTGAGCTCTCTCAGCGGTGTCATTCCATGTGAAGGGCCACTGAGGAGTCATCTCTGTCTGTTGTGTCCAGCAGGTGATGCTGGAACCACAGTGGGCAGTGGAGGAGCTGGGCCCACAGGAATCTGTGGCAGGACTGTCTGTAAGTAGACTTGTGAGGAGATGTTGCTGAGTTCAGCGTTGGCCTGTGTGATCAGGTAACTGATGGCACAATAAAATGATGATGGCTGAACCACCACAACAAATGATAAAAGTACTAAATATTTGGTTTTACTGTAGAACAATCTGTGAAACATAAATGAAGGTGGACTCATCACACATGCTCTCTCCTAGGAATACATATGGCCCACCTGAACTTGCAGACATCTGACAGAATATAAGTCTTGATCTCATATAACTTCAATTTGCTGCAAGTATTTCCCATTTAATGAGCATAAGATTGGACAGATTTATTTTTTTTTTTTAATTGTAAGTACTGAGTGCAACAAATATTTCTGTATTGTGTTCTGGATTTTTTTTATTCTTAAACCTAGCATACAAAACTTAATTTGTCTTCATTTATTAATTTATTTTTGCTTTTGCACCAGGTGCTATAATTCTGGTTTATTTTTTATATTTCTTATTTAGGTGCAATTATGTTTATTAATCTACTCTAAATACATATATATATTTATATTCCTTAATCCAGGAGATGTGGTATAGGAACAATGAGTGGGATGTATTCCGCTTTTATCAACAAGCAAGGATTTTTCTATTCTTGAATCATAAAAAAAAAAAGTGTTGGACAGATTGCAGACCAATTATTTTGGTGCTTGAAATTTTTTAGTAGCTTGTTTAAGAGTGTTGCCTGAGATTTAGAAAGTCCTATCAGTTATCTTTCTACACCATAATATAGGTAATGTAATTGGTTTGGCTCTTTAAGCCAGCAGTAAGGACAGCTACACATAAAAAAACCGTACTCCTTGAAACTTCCCCAAACAATGTCTAGAGCCAGAAGCCCAGCTGCTGTGCATAGTCTTGTCACTGCTCATATGAGTAATGATGCCATCATCGGGTTGAGGCAAACTTGCAGAAGGTAATTGCAGTTAAATAGAGAAATTTAACTTTCAAGAGGTATTTTGGTGTGATTAGTCCAAAATAAGTATAATTGGGCCATCCAGAAAAGTTAAAATGAATATTTGTCAAACTCATTCCTGGAGAAATATCTTAATGCACCTGTACCTCGACTGCATCCTTTGACCACTCAATTCAGATTTTTATTTAGATAAAAGCAGTTTTAGACTTTCTTCATTTTTCATGATCTTTATATCTCATTTGGTCTGAAAATTGACTACTGCTCAACATATTTCTTCTGTACTAAAAGCTATAACTTTGCAGGGATCATATTTAAAAGGTGTTAAAAAGCTGTTTCCTGGGAAGCAGGAAAAAGAGTTGTCCATCAAGTTACTTACAGGCTGTTTCTATTATAGTAGTTGATTTGGAAATTGTCCAATATTTTAGTAGGCAACATGTCTGCATGTTTGCAGGGTAGAACGGGGAGAACTTTACAGGTAAAATTGTGTTTATCTGCCATACTACTTCTTAATATACATTTTAAAACATGGATTTGTAGAATAAGAAGCAAGAGATCGATTTTGTCGGTTTGCATTATTACTTGTTTCTTGTTTACACAGAAGTGGTTTTCAGCTGTGCAAGAACCATGCTTGAACAAAAAAGTAGTGTGCATGGACTTGGTGTGCTTTATACCAAATTCTATCTGACTATTTTTTTAAGTTATATCACCACACAATCATTGACCCAAAAGACACCACAGAAAGCTTCCTCTGAGAAGTTATGATAAGAAATGTTTTTTGTGAGTTTTTAAAGTGTAAAATGCTGTCATTAAAGCTGAAGCTTTTCTGCAGAATTGTAACAGCTATAATGAAACCTTCCCTATAAAGGTCATTTTCAACCCAGACAGTTTCTCTGCTGCCACCACAACCTCTCTCCATTCCCCTGAAATAGGAGACACGTGCATTTGGGGGAAGAAAGAGACTTTTGATGCAAAATTGTGACACAGTCTGCTATTTAGGGCACTGACCTGGACTGAAGTCGCTGATCAGGCTGATACAATAGAGACCTGGATCTTTTTTTCAATTTTCAAGTGCATGCCCTAATTACAAGGCTGTTAGCTTCTCTGCAGTCAGAGTCACTCCCTTTTCATTAAAGAAAATATCTGATTCCCAGTATGGATTTTGAAATGCAAACCTTATTTACTGTAATGAAATGGAATAACATGTTGTTTTCCAGCTAATTAAAAAAAAAAAAAAGCCACCACAGCATGAAATATGACAGAAAGGTAGAGAACAAAAATACTTGGTTATCCTTTTTTCTACCATGACATTTCAATATAATTCATTAGAAGCTTTTAAGGATTCTTTTTTGTTTTCTGTGTGTGTGTGTTCCGTATTCCAGTTCAGCATTTCAATCAAAGACCATTAAAACACTCCTATTTTGAACTTTCCTTTCTTTAGATACATTGGTCAGCATCTTGAAGATGTAGGTGTCAGAAATAGCTAGAAATAGTCACGTTAAACTGAAAAGGAGGGAAGGAATGCAAAACCAAATTACCTTTTACTGCAGTACAAGTAAACTATGTTACCATTTGAACTTTATGGTTTTGCTCTTGACACAAATACTTTTTAAAAATGCATTCTATTTCTGTTACTTATAATAGAGTTCTGAAAGAAAGAGTGAAAGGTTGACCCTCACAATTCCCATGCCCTAATATGCCAGAACTTTCACATTTAAAGAGGTCTAATCTCTGGAACAAGCAAAAAGAGGACTAGTCTTATAAATATGGATGTTATTTTAGTTAGTAAGTATAGAAGTATGGATGCTGTCGTGGAGGGCTACTCCATACCATGCTGATATCATGCCCCAGGGCCAGTTCTGGGTTCCATGTGCGCCTGCTGCAGGTCCACTCTGTCTCTTTGTCCACATGGTATCGCTTATTTTGTACATTGTTTTTCTCACTGTTGTCATTGTGATTGTTTCTTGTGTGTCGTATTAAACTCTCCTCAATTCAAAAAGACATTCTCAAGCACCCCTGTCTTTCCCTTTGTCTGAGCTGGGGGGGCAGCAGCAGCGGCCACGTGGCTCTGCTGCCGGCCAGGGCTGAACAACCACAGCTTTACTAAACCACCATAAATGCTAAAGGAATTATTTGTTCAGGACTGGAATACTTCTGGAAAACAAATTACAGAACCAAACTGAGAACATATTAACAGTCAAGAAACAAATTCCAATTTCCGCATATTTTAAGGAAAGAAAGACCCACTACAATAATTTAGGCAGGTCTCTGAATAATACAGACTATAAGACTTCCTAAAATAATTCCTGCCATAAGCCTGACAGCCACAAAGCACATTTTTTATAATAAACTTGCATATCCAATTAAAAAGAAAACAAACTCGAGTCTAGACACTTAGCCATTGAAACAGTATGTTCCACTGTGTTTTCTACAGATAAAATGTGTTTCTCGAGCCTGAGTTTTTTGCTGTGTTAACTTCCAGCTACTGGGTCTTGTTATGCTTTTGTTTGCCACACCCTCTTGTCATAATGGGAGAGACTTCTTTCAGAAATTTTGAGGGGAAGAAACCAACAGCTTTACTATAGAAACTTTCTCTGATTCAAATGCCGCCCCCCCCCACCCCCGACTCCACTTTGGGTACCTCCAGTGCTGTATTCTACACTTTATTTATTATTTCTGAGTGAGATAAATTAGTTTAAATGAGGGATATAATAAAATAAATAGCATGAGATCCATGTCATTTGCTTTTCTGTTGAGTTCAATAGGACCTGGTGAAGAACTATCATATTAAGATGGCAACTAAGTGTTTGGGGATTTCACGTCCCTAGGCTGATTTGCAAACAGAAACTGAGACATACGAGCACTCTGCATCAAGGGTCAGTCCTGAAAAAACATCTTTTACTGGCTTATAATAATAAACGGCAGTAGTGGGACAGGAAGGAACCTTGCAGATTAGGTATTTTGCCATAATCAGAGAAGGAGAAAAACTTCTATGTAGACAATTACAGTAACACCTCAAGACCACTGGAATTCCTACTCCAACTTCTTCTGGAAAAGGATGGAGAAGTCACCTGTGCCCAGACAGCTTTTTAAATACTCCTGCCTTGTATTTGGAGAATATTAATTCTTTCAGTGCTCTAAAAGCCTACTAAAAATTCATAATCAACTATGGTCAGTAATATAGGTATAGGAATATAAACAATCACCATTCAAAGTGAATTACTAGTTTTAAGTAGGTTTTGCTTGCAAACCGGATGTTCAAGAATCTTCTATAAAAGGAGGAATTTATTTTTTTATGAGTATCTGAACTAAGTTCTCTACTTAGGGTAATGTAGGCTAAAGATTTGTTAATATTCCTTGGGCAGGTGAGGAGGGACAGTGCTCCTTTCTGTCATTTATATATAGACATATATGAGTCCACCATTATATACCTTTTATAAAAAGTAACTACAGCACTGAGGGACAAAAATTAAGTTATGTTGGGGCACTAATAGCAATAGATGTCACAAGGAAATTAAGCAATACATGTCTTACTGGCTATCTCATGCTGGTCTCATTTCATCAGTGAACAAGTTACTATCAACACTTTCTTTGTTGCTAGATGTAGAGTGTAACATCACTTGCAAAAAACCCCCATACTTTTTCCTTGTTATGAAATTGGTTATGCTAAAATTCTTTCTTATCATCTTACTGTTCTCTGTTCCTCAAGATTTCTCCTATCTAAATATGAAGACAACCACATTACACAGATATGCAACCCGTGAGTATTGTCATGTATGGTGTCTGTGTGTTTATATATTACTTCCACAGTTCCAAGGCTTCCAATTCCATCACTTCTGTGGTAAACTTAGGTGGCTAGAGGTAAGACTCGTGAAATAGAAATGTATGAGAAGAAATAAGGAAAATGTCACAGCCAGGCCATGATAGTATATAAGATATTCACTTAGATCATGTTTTAGGTGGTGTTAGTAATTTATTTTTATTAAGATGAAATGATAGGTTGGTAAAAATTAGTACAGACAGGACTTCAGCACCTCTGAAAGTTAATCAAAAATTTCATATTTAACTTCATCTTACCTCCACGAATGGAGCATCCACAACCAGCTTGGGTAACCTGTTCCAGTGTCTCACCACCCTCACAGTGAAGAATTTCCTTCTAATTTTCAATCTAAATCTACCCTCTTCCAGTTTGGACCCATTACCCCTCATCCTATCACTACATGCACTTGTAAAAAGTCCCTCCCCAGCCTTCCTGTAGGCCCCATTCAGATACTGGAAGGCCACAATAAGGTCTCCCTGGAGCCTTCTGTTCTCCAAGCTGAACAGGCCCAATTCTCTCAGCCTGTCTTCATAGGAGAGGTGCTCCAGCCCTCTGATCATGTTTGTAGCTCTCCTCTGGACCCTCTCCAACAGGTCCGTGTTCTTCTTGTGCTGGGGGCTCCAGGGCCGGATGCAGTCCTCCAGGTGGGGTCTCACGAGAGAGGAGTAGAGGGGCAGAACCACCTCACCCGACCTGCTGGCCGTGCTTCTTATGATGCAGACCAGGATACCTCTGGCTTTCTGGGCTGCACTTGCAAATTGCTGACTCATTTGAGCTTTTCATCAACCAGCACCCCCAAGTCTTTCTCCTCAGGGCTGCTCTCAATCCACTCATTGCCCAGCCTGCATTTGTGCTTTAGATTGTTCCAGCCCAGGTACAGAACCTTGCACTTGGCCTTGTTGAACTTCATAAGGTTGGCGCGGGCCCACCTCTCAAGCCTGTCAAGGTCCCTCTGGATGGGGTCCCTTCCCTCCAGCATGTTGACCATACCACACAGCTTGATGTTGTCCACAAACTTGCTGAGGGTGCACTCAGTCCCACTGTCCATGTCACTGACAAATATGTTAAACCGGACCGGTCCCAGTACTGATCCCTGAGGAACACCACTCATTAATGGCCTCTACTTGGACATTGAGCCAGTGATCACAACCCTTTGAGTGTGACCATCCAGCCAATTCCTTATCCACCGAGTGCTCCACCCATCAAATCTATGTCTCCCTAATTTAGAGACCAGGATGTTGTGCAGGACGGTGTCAAAGGCTTTGCTCAAATCCAGGTAGATAACATGGGTTGCTCTTCCCTTATCTACCAATGCTATTGCTCCATCAGAAGAGGCCACCAGATTTGTCAGGCAAGATTTGCCCTTGGTGAAGCCATGTTGGTTGCCACCAATCACCTCCTCATTTTCCATGTGCCTTAGCAGAGCCTTAGGGACCCTCTCACAGAGGTGAGACTGAGTGGCCTGTAATTGTCCAGGCCTTCCTTTTTTCCCTTTTTGAAAATGGTAGTGGCTTCCCCTATTCCAGTCAGTGGGCACTTCACCAGACCACCATGACTTTTCAAATATGATGGAAAGTGGCTTAGCAACTTGGTCTGCCCACTTCCTCAGGACCCACAGATGGATCTTATCAGGTACCATAGACTTGTGCACCTTCACATTCTTTAGATGGTCTCAAACCTGATCTTTACTTTCAGTGGCCATATCTTTCTCCCAGCCCCTGCCTTTTCCTTCTGCAATTTGGGGGGTGTGGCTAGAGCCCTTGCCAGTGAAGACTGAGGCAAAGAAGTCATTGAGGACCTCAGCCTTCTCCATATCCCTTGTGAGCATGTCTCCTGTTTCTTTCAGAGAGGGCCCACATCTTCTCTAGCTCTCCATTTACCACTGACATATCTGTAGAAGTTCTTCTTGTTGCCCTTGATGCCCCTTGCCAAATTTAACTCTATCTGGACTTTAGCTTTCCTAACCTGATCCCTGGCTGCTCAGACAAATTCTTTGTAGTCCTCCCAGCCTACATTTAGTTTCCCTATATGTTTTTATACTTTCTTGACTACTGAGTTGCCTTTGTGTAGGTATTTCCCTGTCTGTTGCTCTTAGAACTTAATTAGCATTCCACAGCACAAGTGCTTTTGCTTACATGGCATTTTTAACTAAGAGTTCTGCTGACCTTTTTATATTTATGCAAAAAATATTGTAATAACGTTTTAAAAAATAGATATTAGATACTAGGTAACATTTTACAATAATGACATTTTAATTGCAAAATCACTGAGCAACTCTTGTAAATTAAGTTACATATCACACATAACTGTAAAGTGAATAAATTTATCATGATTAATGTTACAGTGAAAACCACACGAGTTAATGATGGCTGACCACCTACTTTAGAATGTTTCCAAACTCAGGTATTATCATTGTGTCTATTAACTATTCTGAATTACACTGTAACTTCTAAAGAACAGTAGGCTCGTTAACAAGTGACTGAAAGCCAAATGAATGAGATATTAGATGTCTGGCTAAATGAGTAGCAAATCAATTTATTGAGAAAGGTCACTTTAAAAATTCAGTTACTGCTTTCAGGCCTCATCAACAACATATGTGTCAGAGGTGTCCTGCTGAACTGTTACATTAAGTATTTTACATGCAGAATATTCCTGCATTAGAGCTGGATGAGTGCTTTCCTTTCCTGATGAGAGGATGGTCTGCTGCTCAGGTCACTTCACTGTTCCTGACATGGCCAGGGAACTTCTTGACTCTGACATCACCAAGGCTTTTCTTGAAGATGCTGTCTCCATGACAGCACAGGGGTACAGCATGTAGTACAAAACATAGTGTGTCTTACCACTGTGCAGTAGCAGGGAAAGTATGCCCAGCAGAGCAAAAGACACTTTCTGTCTCGAACTTATACCTGATAGCATGAGCTTCTATACAACTTCATGTGGCTCATGTTTTGTGCCAAGTGTGTAACAGTTACCAAGTGAATCTAAGTCTTTGCCTTATACAACTCATCTGTTTAACTGAATACGTCCCTAAATACATGTCCTGGTTCAGACAGGACAGGGTTAATTTGGTGCAGCCAGGCTATTCTATACCATGCTGACATCCTGCCCTGG
>JAVSBS010024514.1:1284-13716 GCA_033124195.1 Coracias cyanogaster | reverse complement strand
ATCGTGACTGGCGCCGATGGGACACAGCCGTCCGCAGTCAGGGTGTCAGAAGCCCACTGGCCGGGGTCCTTGCCGGCAAGCGGCTGGGACGACAGGGCGATGAACAGGTGGTCCTTCAGCGTCGGGTTGACCTTGACGTCCTTGACCTTGCCCTTCAGCGCCGTCTTGATGTCCGCAAACAGGTCCTTGGTCTCCTCGGCGGCGGTCTCGAGGAGGCTGGGGGACGCGCCGCCAGTGTCGGTGTCGTTGCCGCTGCCCGTGTCAGCACCGGCGTCGGCGCCGCCGCTGCCCGGCCGCGCTCCCCGCTGCAGCTCTCCCGGGGCCCGCCGGGTGCCGTCCTCGCTCTTCCAGCCCCGGCCCTTCTGCAGCCGCCCGCGGCGGTTCCCTGGCCCCGCTCCCGCGGTGCCCGCCGCCCTCCCGGGGCAGGGCGCTGGGGACGGGCCGCGCTGTCGCAAGGCAGGGATCTGGCAGCGCCGTGTGGGACCGGGCTGGGCTCGGAGCGCTGCCGGCTGCGCCCTTCGCCTCTCGCCCACTCCCGGCTTCGCGGCGCTGCCTCCCTGCCGCCAGCACACCTCCCGGGAGGCTCCCGGCGCTTTCCCGCTCCCTTTGCCGGGATCCCATCCTGCGGAGCCTGGCCCTGCTCCCGCTCGGCGGTGGTTCGGGCTGGGTGTTAAACCCTGCGGCCTCGGGAGCCACCTCGCCCCTTCCCCTCTGTTCCCGGGGACTGTTCCCACCCGCTCTTCCTTCCCCGTCCAGGTGTTTTACAACGGCGCCAACGTGAAGCAGGTGGACGTGCCCACGCTGACCGGCTCCTTCGGTATCCTGGCCTCCCACGTCCCCACCCTGCAGGTCCTCAAGCCGGGAGTCGTGACGGTCTACGCCGAGGATGGCACGGCCACCAAGTACTTTGGTGAGTCAAGCAAGCGGAGCCGGAGGGGACAGGTGACGTATGGGGGGGGTCTCAGGTAGATGCTGCTGAGCAAGGTGTGCCCTGGTGCAGTTCCAGGGATTTCTGCTTTCCCAGAGGCTGCCCTGTGGGGCCGAGGATCTGCCCTGGAAGTTGGCTTGGATGAGACAATTTCCAGAGGTCTCTTCCAAGCCCCACCGTTCCGTGATACAGGGCTTGGTGTAGGGCCGTGCTCTGGGCTCAGGTTTTTGTGGTTCTGCTCAGCGTCGCCTGCTGTGGGTTCCCTTCTGGTAGGAGACGAGTCCCTGTGGGATTTGGGAGATGCTACGGGAGAGTGTCAAGGGTTTGTTTTGGCCAAGGGATGATGGAGGTTCCAGGGATGAGCTCACCAGCGCTACCTGGGGCGCAGACCCCCGAATGAGGCCCGTCCGGCAGCCCTGCCCGCGCTGCCTGACCCGGCCACGCTCTCCTGCCTTCGCAGTGAGCAGCGGCTCCGTCACGGTCCACGCAGACTCCACGGTGCAGGTGCTGGCAGAGGAGGCGGTGACGATGGACATGCTGGATCTGGCTGTGAGTACCCAGGCTGAGGGCCGTGCCTCCCCCCGAGCCTCCCCGGCACCCGCGGAGCTCCCCAGAGTCCTCCGAAGGGGACAGAAGGCTCGGGGCTCCTCCTTGGTGACCTCTCTGGGGAGAAGAGGCCACGCGGGCCTTCCCCAGCCGCTTCCCTGCCCTTGGACAGATGCTGATCTTGCCCTTCCCCACCCCTCTCCGGCTGGGGAACGGCTTTTTCCCAGCAGGGCCCGTTGATAAGGGGTCTGTGAGTGTGCGGGGTAACGGCGGCAGTGAAGGGCGAGGGGTGACTCAGGGGCTGTAGGACAGGTCCCCTGTCCTGCGGTGCTCTCTCGATGACACGTTCCTTGTGCCCTCACATTCAGACTGCAAAATCAAACCTGGAGAAGGCCATGTCAGAGATGGCCGCGGCGTCCGATGAGGCAGCTAAAGCAGAAGCTCAGATTAAAGTAGAAGCTAACGAAGCCCTTGTAAAAGCCCTGGAGTAATTAAGGTAAGTGTCACTTACATCCCAGCTGAGGTTTCCCAGCCCAGCAGGGCCCAGTGCCACGGGCTGGGAGCCTGCAGTCACTGGTGGGGCCTCGCTGCTGCCTCCAGGGCCCTGCGGGGACAGGCCACGCCAGCGGGCAGCTTGGGGGCAGGCTGGATGCCGGGGGCCCCTTGGGGAGAGCGATACGTGGCTTCTGCCCCGTCTACGCTCAGAAAACAAACAGCTCCTGTCTCAGGGGGGAGGCAAGGCCGGGCTGCTGCCCCATGGCCCCTTTTCCCTCTACCCTGCTAAGACTGAGCCTCATCCCTCCTCTCCCCACGTGCGGGCAGCTGGGAGGGTTGCTCTGTGAGCTGTGCCTGGCAGGTGAGTCACCCAGAGCCTCTCCTGGAGCCGGCACAGCCGGGCAGCGACCCCCCCGCTGATCTCTGGTCCCTCTGCTCTTTGGCCGGTGAGGTTACGTCCCAGGGAGCCGGCGGCTCTTGTTTACTCGCGGTGGTTTAACAGCCTGAGCCAGGGCCGAGCCCTGGGAGCAGGATCCACCGCCCCACCGAGCCCACCGCCGTGCAGACCGACTCCGCTCGGGTGTGTTGCAGGAATCCCACCTCCGACGGAGACGCCCCAGGTCCCGCTTGTCCCGGCTTCCCCGGCGCTGCAGATGGTGTGGGACAAATGGAGGCGGAGAAAACGCTCCCATCAATTAAAAGGAGATGTAATCCTGTCTCGTAGCGTGTCACCTTCTTCCGAGGCAGCGAACTGCAGCTTGTGCTGGTGGCTGGGTGCCGGGGGGGTTCCTGCCCCACGCCGGGCTGCAGTCGCTCAGGGACAGTGAACCCCCAGCACTGCCCTGGGGTTCGGCTGGGGATTCCCGTGGGAGATTCACCCGCGGCAGCCTTATCAGGCAGGTTTTATAACCCCCTGCCTGTGCTGTCAGCCACCTCCACCTCCGGTAATCCACCGGGGCGGCAGGATTATGGCAGGGCAGGAGGAGGTATCTGTGGGGCAGCGCAGGTCTGTGCTGGAGGCTTCTGTCCTGACTCCCCCGCCCCATCCCGGCTCCTCTGCCGCAGGAATTCCTGTTGGCTGGGCTGTTTCTTCATGGTACTTCTTGCAGCTGGGCAGCGGCTGCCCAGATTTTGACCCGTTCCTCTGCTGCCCAGTTCTCTTGTGCCTGTGGCCCACAGAGCAGGGAGATCTTCCCCAGCTCCTTGGAGATGGGCTTGGAGAGGGAAGCGGATCCTGTGTGGTGGGAGCCTTTCCTGAATCCCTGCTGGGGTGGCTGGTGATGCTCTGCTGAAGCTGCCGCTTGCCCAGGGGCTTGCGAGCCAGCAGCCCTGTCCATGGCGGCTGCCCTGGGCTCCTGGGAAGCGGGCGGTTGCTCGTGTGCCGGCAGCGAGCTCACCGGTCCCCACGCGCCTCGAGAACCGGCAGCGCCGCGGGAAGGAGCGGGTTTGAGCGAGGGGCCGGTTCTGCCTGCGCCAGATGCCCGAGGACGCGTCTCTTGCCAGCGGCACCATCTGCTGCCGCGCTCCTCGCTCGGCGCGTCCTCCCCGCAGGGATTTCAGGTTCCTTCTGCGGAGCAAACCCCCCCGGCGCGGGCTCACCGGCCGAGCTGGCCGCCGGCCCCGTGGCACAGGGGGCTGCATTCCCCGCGCCTCGCCCCAATCCCCGTTTCCCTGCGCTGTCCCAGCCTGGGCAGCGGCTGCAGCGAAGGTCGGCGGGCAGCAGGTCCGGCCTCCCCGCGGGCACCAGCCCGGCTCTCCGCAGCCCGAGCAGGGCACGGCTATTTTCGGCACTGCCACCCAGGATGTAATCTTGGCTGCCTCCTCACCACCTCCTCCTCCTCCTCCTCTCGCTCGCTCTGTCTTTCTCTCTCCCCCCCCCCCCCTCCCCTTCACAAGCGATCAAAAATAGTGCCTGTGGTGTTAAATTTCTCACTCTGCAGCTTATTAAAAGCCCTGGAGTGCCTGACGCTGAACCTATTTGAAGCTCGGCCGACTTCCCAGGTTCTGAGCTGCTCCGAGGCCTTGTTCTCCCCTTCCCCTCTCCTTTTTTTTTTGAAGGTCATGCGTTGCGCCGCGCGTGAGCGAAGCCTCCCAGTCAGAGCGAGTGCTAATTAGAACGTCTTGGGAATAACTGGGGCCGGGCAGCTTCGCTGCCTCTTCCGCTCGCTCTCCGCTGTCCCCGGGTTCTATTTGCGGCGTGCGGGAGCCGCTCTCCGCACACGCAGCCGCTCGCGCTGACGGAAGGTGCCTGAGCTTTGGGGGTTTGTTTTTTTTCTTCGGTTTTTTTTTTTTCTCATCTAATGGAAGAGCGTTGGCGAGGCCGGGAAGCTGGGGAAGCGGCCAGCTGCTATTTTTAGGATGGGAAAAAAGTGTCTCCGTCAGCGTCCTCTCACCAGCTCTTCCCACTGCCTCCCGCCAGCGCCAGAGCGGGGGGACAAGGGGGTGGCAGGATCTGGCCGTGCCCCCATGCAGGGTGCCCTCAGCCGTGCTCTCCACAGCCTGACGCCTACTGGGACTTGTAGTCGTGTTTGGGGGGCAGGATGGGCACCTCTGTGGCTGAGGGGCCCTGGGGACAGCTGTGTCCCCCCCATGTCATGGAGGCTGCGCTTCTGCCTGGGCAAGGGGCTCTCCTGGGTGTAAGAAAAGGGCTTTTTCCTACAGGCTGCTCTGCCAGCCCTCCCAGCATTGCCGGGCAGGACCAGAGCGGTGCTGGGTCATGTCGTGTTTGAAACAGCCCCCCCACCACCTTCTCCCCTCTGTGGAGCTGGCCCTTGGAGGCTTTCCGCAGAGTCCCGTGATGTTTGCCCTCCTCTTCTCCCTCCTTACACCAATCTTGGGCCATAGCGCTTTCCTCAGGGGCCTCCTCCTGCACCCTGGCTGCTGCCACTGCAGCCCCCCCACCCTGCCCCAGCGTTTGGGGGTGCAGAGCCATGGGGGGGGGCATCCCCAGGCTCCCCATCACAGCCCAGCCCGGTCCCCGCAGGGTCCCCCGGCCGCAGGCTCGGCTCTGAGCCCCTCTCTTGCCTCCGTCCTTTCCCATCGCCGCTCTTATTGGGGTCTGTTGGAGCAGCGTTATCTCCTCCCCGGCTCGCCATGCGCTCGGCTCTCGCTCCTCTGCCCACGCCGCCAGCCGCCATCACTCGCGTCCCGCTGGATGCCACGAAAACGGTCCCTGGCTCTGCTTTGGCGCAGGAGATGCGCGGCTGCGGCTGAACCGGGGGCGAAGCCTTTTCCTGCTCCCGGTGCTGTGGGGACAGACCCAGCCAGGGCCGGGTGAGGGTCAAGCCCCGATGGGGACCACCCCTGATGTCATTTAGGGGGTGAATCTTTCCTTTCCTCCCCAAACCGGCCTGGCGCAGGGAGGCAGCGGAGCCATCCCGGCTGGCGACAGCACCCGCAGCGCTCGGCCGTCCCTGGAGCGCTGGCACGCGCCCTTGGGATCCGTGACTGGGGCAAAAGGTGCTTCCACGCCGCTTTTTGGGGCGGTGGGTGCTGGGACAGCGGCTTGGTCCCCACTCCGGGCAGGGGGCCAGGAGCATCGACGCAGCAGAGTTATTCTGGGGAGCTGGGATCTGTTTGTCTCGGCTTTGGGCAAGGAAGGCGTTCGAGGGAGGCGTTAACGGGCAGCAGGGAAGGGCTGCCTGGAAAACGGCGTGAGCGGGCGCGGGGCCGGCGTCACCCTCC
Source organism: Coracias cyanogaster (assembly GCA_033124195.1). NCBI lineage: Eukaryota > Metazoa > Chordata > Aves > Coraciiformes > Coraciidae > Coracias > Coracias cyanogaster. Next base: position 8,063 of record JAVSBS010024514.1, on the reverse strand, counting down.
GCCTTCCTTCCCAGCCGGGGCTTTCGCCCATGACTTGCGTCTTCTGCTGCCAGATGGAGGGTGGGGAGCCGGGGAAAGTGAAGCATCACCGGTTCTGCCGGCGTCGCCGACGGTGTCGCTTCTCTTGGGGGATGATTTCCGAGAGGAGCCGGGCTCCGCGGGGCCAAGTGTCCCGGCACTGCCATCCCCTCCCTGTGCTTGGCCACGCGGCCTTTCCACCATCCCACCCAGATCCCGAACGCAGGGGAAAGGTTCGAGCTCTCATCTCTTTGCAGGAAAAACAAGCCCCAAAGCCCACGGCAGCCCCAGGATCCCGGCAGGAATGACTCATCTGGCAGAGCCGCCCCTTTCCCTGCCTAAACCCCTGGTCCTGGGGACTCCGCCTGGCCCTGCCGCTGCCCCGTGCCCGCACTGTGACATCGGGGGCTGCCCCCCACCCTTCGTTGCTTCCAGGGACACCCACTGCCCAGACGGGCTGCGGGAGGTGGGGACAGCCCCGCTCACAGCCCCCCAGCAGTTTGGGGAGTCTTTGTGCCGGGCATCACCCTGTCAAGACTTTGTGGTACCCGGGCACAGCCCCGGCTCCGGCCAGGACCCCTCCCCGGCCGCGGTGGCCATGAGCCGCTGCCGATGGCCCCGGTCCCGGCGTGGGAAGGTCACCAGGGCCTCCGCGCGCGGCCAGCGCCAGCCCGGCCGTGTCCTTGGGCCACGCTGCCCTTGGGTGGCTCGAAGGCCGTATCCTCACAACTTCCTTCTCCGGGGGGAGCGTCGCTGTAATGATTAACCCGCCCTGCGTTACTCGTTCCATCCTGCAACCTTTTTCCTCTCGGTTTCCAGCACTGGAAAATGCTCCTCTTCTGCTGGCCTCCCACGCGCACGGGCCTCGTGGTGGGAGCGTGGCAGAGCTCGGGGAAAATCCCGCGGGCTGGAGCAGGGGCTGGGGCTCGGCGGTGAGCAGGATCGCCCTGGCCCGTTCCTGGGGTGATTTGCCGGCGGCTGGCGGCGGAGCCATCGCTCCACCAGCTTCCCACCCCAACAGGCGGGCGCAGGAGCGAGCGCCGACGGGCGTTGCGGAGGGCGGGCGTTGCAGCCAGCACGACGGTGCTTGTCGTGCAGCTCCCGCGCCAACAGCCTCGGAGCGCTGCGCCGGCGAGCGCGGCAAAGCCTTGGCCCGGGGCACGTTCTCTCCTGGGGAAACTGAGGCACGGATGGGGAAAGCCCTTGGCAGGCTGGGGAGAGCGGGGACAGGGGCGTGGGAATGTCAGCCCCTGCACTGGGCTGCTCCAGGGGTGCCACCCGCGGGGCTGTCCCACCCAGGGGGCTGCAGGGGTCAGATGAGGGGCCGGGGGTTGGCACGTCGCCCTGGGGTCCCAGGTGCCTTGGCAGGGGCTCGGTGGCAACCTTGGCTTCGCTGGAGCTGACCCAAGCTGTGGGGGGCATGGACGGGGACACGCAGCCCTGTGCTGGGGGCCTGAGCGAAGCCCCCTCCCACCACCCCCCAGCCGGGGCCACAACCCGTGCGGGGCAGGGGGAGGCCGGGGAGGAAGCGGCTGCCAGCTGGGCTCGACGCCGGCTACAAAGGCGGCCCAGAGAGCCCGAGTGGAATGAGATGGCACCCGTCCAGGTTCCCACGGCAGCCCCGGTGCAGAAAATACACCCGGAGCTGGTGGCGGTTGCCACAGCGATGGGCTGGGTGCCACACTGCGGGGGGGACACAGCCCTGGACCCAGGTGTGCCGGCACCGGACCCCGGCGCGGGGCGGTGGGAGCGCGGTGGAGCTGGGCGCTGGCAGGGACCAAAGGCTCCTGCCCCGGTTCCCGCTGCCCCCGCCTGCCTTTGATGTGCCGGAACTTCGCCCTTGGTAAAGCTGGGAGGTTCCCAAGGAGTTCTCGGCTGGAACCTGGCATCCAGCACCCGGCGTGAGCCCCCGCAAGCCCCAGGGCTCTGTCCACTGCTTGATGCCCTTTGCCAAGCTGCAGCCGGGGGCTCAGAGCCTCGTGGGCTCCCCGGTTCTTGGTGCGGCTGGACGGGAGGAAGCGGCTGCAGCTGGCCTCGCCGTGGGGCTCTTCCTAGCGGGGCTGGCGCCGGGCTGGGGCCTGGGGTGGGGAGGGGAATCCGGGGAGCCAGAGCCAGCTGCCCTCCGGTATGCCCCAGCCTGCGGTGGGGAGGAGGAGACAGCAGCCTCTTCAGCCCCGCTGCCTCAAAGGCCGCCCATGTGCCGGGTGCCAACAGCCGCCACGGAGGCAGGGCGTGACCCCGGAGTCACTGCTGTCAACCTCCACCTTGGGTGTCCTCCCCCATCCACCCCGCAGGACCTCAATGGGGTCATTGTGCACCACGGCCCCGCGGGGCACGTCCAGAGCAGCTGCTGAGCCTGACCCCATCTGCTCCCCCTCCCCACCACGCTGGGGCCACCGCAGGGCTCTGGGTGCCCTGTGCAGGGAGGGTGAGGGCCGCGCACGGGGTAGGCGATGGCTTCTTGCCACCCCTGTCCACACCTGGCCATGGCGTGCCGGCCGGCTCTGCCCTGGCCCTGCCACCCCCTCCTTGCCCGGGCAGCGCCGGCAGCTGCTCTGGAGCCTGATGCTGGGGTGTGCCTGCCCGCCTGCCCCGGGGTGGAGCGCGGCGCGGGAGGCTCTTGCCACCCAGCAAGACGAGGCCAGCCGGGCGCGGAGCTGCCCTGCCTGCAGCCGGCGCGGCCGCGCCTGTGTGGGCTGAGCGGACCCCGCTCCCACCCCGACACCCGGCACAACCAGCTCCTTCGTGTCCCGGCTGCCCGCGGACAGGCTGCTGCAGGCAGGGCCCCCCCGGGCCAGGCAGGTGCAAGGGTGTCGGGGAGCGCCCGGCGTGGTGGGGGGGATGCGGGGGCCAGGAGGAGCCGGAGCTGCCTCCGTCCCCACTGTGCATGGGAGAGCTGGCGGCTGGAGGGGCTGGGACCCCGCTCCCCACAGCCCAGCCGGGGGCTCTCCGGGTGCGGGATGTCCCTGTCCCTGCTCGCCCCTCGTTGCTTCCCCACATTGTGTCCCCCGTCCGGCCCCACATCCTGTCTCTGCAGATGGGCCCCGGCCCCGACCCCAGCCGGCTGCAGCCCCCGCGCCCCGGGTCCCATCCAGGGCACCCCAAGGGCGCTGGGACGGGCTGTGAAATGGCCCCGGCAGCTCATGCGGGTTCCTGGTGGGGTGTGGGAAAGCACCTCACACCCCCCCATCCGCTCCAGCCATGCGGGGCCAGTCCCCAGGGCTGCTTTACCCCCTCCCCATCCCAGTTTGGGGAGCAGGGGCCGGCTGCGCTGCAGCCTCCTCGCTCCCGGTCCGGTGGGATGCAGGAGCACAGGCATCCCGGGATGCTGCTGAGGGGCTGGGGCAGGGTCGGGTCCCTGCTCCGGGAGGAGCCGAGCGAGGCCGGACGGCTCAAGCCAAGGTCGCCCGTGAGCAGAGCGTGGGACGCGCTGCGCAGGCGTTCCGGCCATCGCACAGGGCCCGGCTGGGACCTTTCTGAAATCAGCCCGGATCCGGCAAACGGCTGCAGGAAAAGGGAAGAAACTGGGCTGGGGGTTTAACCGGCAGCGTTTTCCTCTGGAAACGCACCTCCTGTAAAATGTGAGCTGATGCTTTTCGCTTCGAAGGCCAGCGGGAGAAGGGCAGGCGGTGCTGCCGGGGGAGGGGGGAGCTTCTCTTTGGCTTTTGTTCAGCCCCCGCCTGGCCCAGCGTCCCCCCACGCCGGGCACACGCGGTTCCCTCGAAGCAGCGGTGACCTTGCTGCAGTTTTGGTTGCTCGTTGCTGCAGTTTTGGTGGCTCGGTGCCGAGGGGCTCGGCAGGGCGGGGGCTGGCGGGGGCCGCGCTGCCCGGGGAGGGCGGCGGAGGTTACCCGAGAGCCCCGCTCTGCTGGTGCTCCCAAAACCACGGATGATCTAATCTCCTGCAGCCTAACCTATCGCTGCCATATCGCATTTCCCCTCAAAACCCAATCCTGCAGAGAGCACCCGACGCCGTCCCGGCCCCCCCGGCAGCACCCTCGCCCCTTCCAACCCCAGCCCTGCGCAGTGTCGAGCTCCAGAGCGGGTCACCGGGGTGTGCTCCAGCCCACGTGCTGCCACGCCGGCAACCTCCCGGGACACACGGTGCGAGCAGGCGTGTTGTGGGGCAGGGCTGCCTCCGCGCCGGGCCAGCGCCGGCCTGGCACGGCCAAGGTCTCCGTTGGGAGCTGAAGGTGCTATGGGGAGACAAAGGTGGTTACTCTTCGTTAGAGGGCTTGTTGGGCTCTCTCTGATCCTTCCGCCCATTATCTAATCAGAGCAGAGCATTTAACAGGCCACAGTGCAGAGTGAGTCACTTCCCCGGCCGGTGCCTCAGTTTCCCCGCACCAGGGCTGAGCCGAGCTGGTCTCCCCGCAGCGCGTCTCGGCGCTGGGGAATGCGGCGCAGTGGGTCCGGCCCAGGGCTGGATTCCTCCGTCTGCTCTTCGCTCCGCACTGACTCAGCCTGACCCTGAGCACCGCAGCTCCCGCCGCCCCCCCGAGCCAGGGAAGAGGCTCCGGCCTCCTGGGGAGGGTCAGGCAGGGCGAGAGCCGGGGGACACCCCGATGCCGGAGCACCCAGCAGCACGGGGCACGGGGCAGGGGCACCCACCCCTCTGTGCGCGGCCACCTCCGCCCAGCCCGGTGCCGGTGGCACGCGGGGTCTGGATCCCCTCCACACCAGGATTTCCTGCCGCCGTTCCCAGAATAGTCGGTGACCCCACATCCGTGGGGGAGCGGGAGATGCCGCGCAGCGGGAACCAGCCCCGAGCGGCACTGGGAGCCGGGGTCAGGCACCGGGCGAGGCAGCAGCGCCAGTGGCCAGGGCCGTGTGGTGGGACTGGCGGCCGTGCCCCCTGCCCCGGCCAGCCCTCACCAGCGCAGGGAGAGCCAGGGCCCGCGGCTCCATCGCCGTAAACAGGAACCGCAGCCGGGGAGGGGAGCGCAGCCGGTGACGGGATGTGTGTGCAGGGTGCGAGGCAGCGTCCGGCCTGGCCGGGAGCGTGGGTGGGGGAGCAGCACCCACCTGGGCGAGCGGAGTGTGCAGGGGTGCGAGCGTGCGTGCTGGTGGCTGTGCAGAGCGAGCACACGTGTGCGTGCACAAGTGGCACAAGCCCCTTCGGAGCGATGCTGCCGGAGGGGTTGCACACACGTGTGCTGGGACGAGGCCGGGAGGAAGAGCCTGCCCCCCAGTCCCCAGCCCAGGGTGGGTTTCCTGTGGCACAACCCACCCATGGGCTCCTTTTCCTCCTCCCCGGCTTTGGTGGCTGTGTCGGTGGGTGCCAGCCCCAGCAGAGGGGTGGGGGTGGCTCTGGGCCCACCCGCCCATGTCTGCACCGTCCGGAGCTGTGCCAAGGGTGCTGCGGTGCTGCCAGCCAGCCCCCGGCCCCTCTGGCAGCAGCCCCCCGAGGTGGCGATGGGGAGGCCGAGCGGAGGGGTGCCTGCGGCCCCAGGCTGGCACCGCGCCCCCCGGCCCGGGTGAGGTTCCCACATTCCTGACGCGGCTCCAAGTGGAGCAGTGGGCAGGCGCGGGGCGGGAATGCCGCCGCGCTGAGTCTGCGCCCGTGTGTCAGCGCGTGGGCCAGCCCCGTGGGATGTGCCTGCCCCGTGCCAGGCCCCGGGGCCCCCACGCCAGCATCACCCCCAGCCCTTGGCACAGGCACTTGGACTCCACAGGATCCATCCCATGCGACCCCAGCTCTGCCTCTGCCCTTTGTGCAGGCAGGATTTGGCAGGTGCCCCACGGGCAGTGGGGTCAGGCACCCATGGGTGGGCTCGCTGCCTGTCGGTGCCCCCCGTCACCCAGCTGTGCCCCATGGGACCCCCTGGGCAGGGGCACCAAGCTCCCCTGGGCCACGGGGCAGGGTTGAGGGGTGGGCGCTGAGGACGCTGCACCCCAACTGTGCACCCCAAAGTGGGGCACCCCGACTACACCCCCCACAATGCATCGCAGGACACGCTGGCCCCACCCGCTGTGGGGTGGCCACGATGCATGATGGGGTGGGTAGTCCCAGGGGTGGCCAGGGCTTGGGGTCACCTGGGGCAGGGGCATGATGGGGTCCCTGGGTCTGCGGTGGTGGCCGGTACCGGTGGGGTGTCCCCTGCGCCCGCAGACGGGGCGAGGTGGGAGCTGTGACTGCAGGGCCGAGGGGCTCAGCTCTGGGACGGCGGCAGAGGCGCGGTGCGGTGCGGTGTGGTGCCGTGCGGTGCAGTGTGGTGCAGTGTGGTGCCATGCGGTGCGGTGCCATGCAGTGCGGTGCTGGCTGGCTCATGGCCGGGGCAGCCTCAGCTCTGCTTTGACCCAGGCTGGGCCACAAACCATTCCAGCTGGCCCACATGGCAGGAGCTGTGGGATGGGATGGGATGGGATGGGATGGGGGGTACTTTCCCCCTGATTTATGAGCTTGGGTCACCCCAGGAGCCTTGAAAGGAGGAGACTGCTGAAATCCCGAGTCCTTCCCCTCCCCAGGGCTGGCAACTTGCTTAAGCGTTTATAATAATAATGATAATAACACTAATAATAATAATAACAACAACAATAACAACAACAAGCTGAGTTGTCATCTGACTCCTGGAGCTGGTGATTTAAAGCAAACCAAGAAATGCTGCGGCGCCTGCGAACCAGCCGCCCAGTGCTGAGCTGAGACCCGGGCTGGGCCCAGCAGAGACCTGGCTGGGAAGGCGCTTTCCAGGGGAGGGGGGGTGCAGGGTGGCAGGGCTCCCGTTCCTCTTGGCCGTGGTGGGTGGGGGTCCGTGCCCCGGG
>JAVSBS010024513.1:123253-158947 GCA_033124195.1 Coracias cyanogaster | reverse complement strand
ACGGGAGACGGGGGTGCCCCGCCGGAGCGCTGCGGTGTGCGGAGAGCGGGCTGCCTGCCGGGGCCGCCCGCCGCGCCCCAGCACCGGCCGCGAACCGCGACCTCCCGCACGGCCCTGCCCGGCGATTTCGGGAGGAGGGGTCCTGCTGAGCCCGCCACGGGGCCGAGTTTCCCCGGGGAGAAGCCTGGTCCCGGCAGCCGTAGGAAGCGGTGGCAGACGCTGCGAGCAGGAGCTGGCTGAGCACCTGGCCCACCCTCAGCAGGCGGCCGCCCGCAGGGCACAGGTGCTCCAAGAGGGGCGCGTTGGGCCAGGCTGGCCCGCACTGTCTCCTGGTAGCTGCCCTGTGACCACCTCTCGCTCAGGATCCCACACATCTGGAATCCTGCTCTCGGAAATGGGTTGCTGTCAATGCTTTGCAGGATCAGGGGGTGCAGCAGGACGAAGCCTCCACACTTGCTTTCCCCAGCCCTGGCAGGGCCCTGAGCACTCCAGCCTTACACATCACCCTCAGCTTGTTCCTCAGACCCTTGGAGAGGGAGCGAGGTTATACATCCCAACTGCATTACGTGACCCCTATTTACAAGAGTGCAAGTCAGGCAAGTAAGTCCTGGTCCATGCCAGGGGCTGGGTCTCTAAGAGCCTGCTCCGCTTTCCTCCCTGGGGTGCGGTGACCACCCCACCACATCCCACCAGCGCTTGTGCATTGTATTGCTGGAGTCCGCACACTGCTGGAGAGGCTCACGCAGCGGTATGCATGGACCCATCGCATTGTCAGCCCCCTAAGGATGCTTCCAAAGATCCGTGCTTCAGGGACGCCGCAGATGCAGTCCCCGCTTGCCTTTTCTTGGGTGGTGCTTACTCTTGCTTCTCTCTGCTGTCGGTGAGTGCCCCCATTTCCCCCTGTGGCCCTCCTCTGACATGTCCCTCCCTTTGCTACAGATGCCCTGGGTCGGGGCTCTGAGTCCCAGCAGGCTCCACTGCACGTCCAGTGGCATCTCATGGACACTGAACCCACACTGAATTACGAACAGCAGGCTGCCCTCCTGGCCAAGGAAGTGCTGCTGCTTCTTGGTTCTGTCTCCCCAGCCCTTATTCTCCTGGAAGAGGGCACACAGGAGACAGCGACTGCACACAGCAGGGAGGAGGCTTTGCAAATGCAATGATGACCTGCATGTTTCCCTGTAATGATGTCTCTTCATCTCCAGAGAGGCAACTCTCCTGCTTCCCAGCGGCAGCATCGTTGTTAGGTTAGTTTGTGACAGCCTCCTCCTCTCGGGGCTCTGCTGGTGAACCGCTCCATGGGGAGCTCTAATTATACTGGCTTCTCGTGCCTAAGGCAAGGGATGGCAGGACACAGGACTGAGAACCTCCAGGTTGGGATTTCTGAGTCGCAGGTCCCCTGCATCCCCTAGGGCTTGGATTAAATGCAAAACTTCTCTGCTGTAATTTCCCACTCACCATTAGGAGAACAAAAATAACACATACCACGTATTCTTTAGTGATTTTTCCAAGGAATAGTGAGCTGCTGCTGGTAGTGCATGAAAGGGATGTCTCTGTGGTTTCACCAGCTCTGCACTATCCTACGTCTCTAGTGAGGGCTTTAAACATACTGAAACATCTCCAGCAAATCTGTAAAAAAAATATTTTCATTACTTTCCATTCTTCTTCTTTAATTTAGGTATTTTTTCCCTCATGTTGCTTTGGAAGAAACTAAGTGGAGATACATTTAGAGAATTTTCAAGCTTTTGTACATTGTTCTTGCCTTCTAAGCTACTTGGCTAAGAAAAAGGATTATAGGCAGCCTCATGCTCATATCTTCATCTCTGCTCTTATCTTTACCCTGGAAAAAACACTGGTCACTTTTCTAACCTGCATTTTCTCATTAAAAGGCACAGTGAAGTTTACACAAAGATACTGGAGATAAACAGCAAAGTAATATAACTGTGTAAAGCTACAACTCCCTCTAGTCTAATATAACTGCTCCTGTAATTAGGGCTAATTGGCTCAGCCGGAGCATTTCGCTAATAAGGCTAAAATGCTTCCAGCACCCAAGACAGTAATCCAGAATCCATTTCAATGTTTCTGCAAGGCAGGCACTCTGCTCTGCTCCACAGACACACAAGCAGGTTTGTTGCTGACCTGCTGCTTTTGCCTTTTCCAACAGTAAGTACAGGACAAACTGCTGTGGACGTGCTACCACTGCTGGAAACCAAAGCAAAAGGTCTGCTTTGGTATGTCAGAAGGAATCACATATGTAATTTTTGCACAAAATGAGATGATGATGTGTCAGATAAAAGCAAATTTTGGGATGCACTAATGATAGATCAAACAAATATAAACCAGCGCTTTGTCTCCACAGTCCCGTGGATGCTTCTTAGAGTGAGAAGAATGCAAGAGGAGTGCTGAGGTGGGGCTGGGATGGGAATGTAAGGAAGGGTGAAAGAATTGCCTGTTGGACTAGGGAGATAAATGAGTGACCTGTATCACCCTAGGGCAATATTACGAAAACTCTGAGTCTACCAGTTACAGTTTTTGACCCTGAGACTGTATGAGAGAGACAGGGCTTGTTTTGGTACATGTGGTACCGTGTTATCTGAGGAATATGAGAAGGTGCCAGTGCTGTGTGAAAGCATGGGGTAGGTAGAGGTGCCTGTCCGGGCCCATCTGGGTCTGGAGACTTACTAGCTGCAGCATGTGTGGCTGCTTTGGTCTTGTGTTGACCTGAGCTATGAGGGAACGTGAAAATGACTGCCCTGCTAGCAACCGACTCAGTGTGTAGGCAGCTGCCACATAAGCATCCATGTCCTCAGACAACATCTCCTGTCTGGTCCCTGCTGGCTGTCCCACCACTGCAGCAGCCGAGGTACCTCACAGTGAGTTTAATGCTGATGAGGACACATGGCACAATGCGTTGATATCTTAGATGCATTGTCAGCTTTGGAAGAAGTGAAACTGCTATGTCTACTACTACTTCTATAGTGTTAATGAAGTATTGAGTAAGGTCTAAAGGAAGATATAGGACCTAAGTCAGTGGTTCTATCAGCATTTCCACTGAATAATGGAATGACTCACTTTGGACCTGAGGACACAACCACCTATTAAGGATGCAGGTGGAACTTCAGTCTTCAGTCCCATAACCACAGGCAGAAAAGAATTGCCATTTGTTTATGAATCTGCTAGTTCTGTAAGTGCCCTGACAGACATGCCAGCTTTTCTGTGGCATTTGCAGTATAAAACTGGGGAAGGCAGAGAGTCAAACGCTTTAATAAGCTAGAAGTTTACAAGGCAGTGATAGCGATGTCTGAAAACAGATCTCCACAGCGACAGAGGGGAACTCCAGTGGACCACAGAAAGGCCATCTGAAGAAGAAACTGAAAGAAACTGAACCATGTGCTGAACATAAACTGAGCATTTTATTTTGGCTGACAGCACCTCAGCAGAGTGACAAATACTGATTTTTTGCGGTGCCTGGATTGCATGAGCAATGAAATGTTACTGTGGCGACTCTGCAATATTATACCTTTTGTTGTGAGTTGACCTGCTTGGTCACTGTTGTGCCTGCTCCACCTGATTCTTGTCTATGAGGGACTTATGATAATATTTGCTTTTGCAAGCCCTGTGGCAAGCATTGTCTTCCTCAGTTAAATCACCATATCCCAGAATCATGGAGTGCAAGGCAAAAAAGGATCATTAGAAAATGGTGACTTTCTTTTAGTGTAGATTTTAGAATTTCAACTGTCTGTTCCCTGTTGAAAATTAATATCTGTGATGGGTTAAGTGAATCACACCTAAAGACCTCACTGACAATATATTAGAGGAGCCTGCAGATAGTATGTTTACATGAGCTTTTTACTTGGGGTTGGGATTGTGCTTTTGAAGTGACCCTCTTGATCAGCTCCGCTACCTTGATCTTGTTTACATTGAATCTGAGAACTATATTCCCTTTGCATGAAAACAACCCAAAAGCTGAGCTGCAGGAGTAAGTGTTGCCAGTAGCAAATAAGCAGTGGGAAAGAAGGGGTTTCAGAACTGCAGTTTTGGATGTAAGATGATGACCTAATACAGTTCAGCGGTCACTTTCCCAGTGGCATTGGTGCAGTCAGCAGTAGGCATGACCTCGTTGATATTTGCCTGAATGGAAATGGGGAGAAAGAGGGTCTTGCTTGGATTCAGGTTATAGCTATTAGTTCTACATTGTGATTAAAAAGCCTAGTTCTGTGCTGTCAGTCAGCTGACTTGGAGCATTTGAAGGATATTTCACTTGCATTTGGCTCCCACCTGTATATTTCTTCCCTTATACTTCTCACACTTATGTGTATCTAGAAAACAAAGCCATGGGAAATCCAGCTGCAGCAGAGGTCCTCTGGGCAGATCCTCAGATTTGATGTGTTCTCAGCTGATTTGCTCTCACTGAGAACATGCTTCATGCTTAGACGGTGCAGCATGTATTCTCTCCATTTTTCTTCTGTGCGCTTTTGAAGACAATGGAGAAAATACTACTTGCTCTATGCAAGTTAGAAAAAGCTCACACAAAGCTAATCTGGGCCTCTTACTCTAAAAAGAGTAATTGAGGTAATTTCTTGTTTCCATAGATATATGTTTCTGTGATACAGAAATCCCCATCTTAAATAAAAAACCCAAGTTGAACGCAAGCAGGAAGAGCAGTTGCTACTTGGAAACATTTTACTCAAAAACCATCAGTATGAGAAACCCCCTCCTAAATTGCACCTGTTTCAATCTGGGAGGAAAACTTACTTTGATTATGAAACCAGCATGCAGAAGGTCAGGAGAAACCTCTTGAGCCAGGTGATCCGGGCTTACAGATTGTCCTAACTTCCTAGAGTAGCAAGGGGCCATGCAATACTTTACATACGTTATTAAGCTTCAGGCCATTGTTGTGCAATTTTGCAATGATGGACCAGCTCCAGTGCTGTCACCATTGCCAGACATATGGATCAGATCACCACTCTTCACACTGTTAGCACAGGCCTCCCCAGCACACTCTCTGCTCTGAGTGGCCTGCCTCAGGTGCAACATAGGAATGCTCTGCAGAAGGGTCCAGGCAGGCAGCCTTTGGTTGCCCTTGCCTTTTGTTGCCCAGCCTCATCACTAGGGATATTGGCAAGGACAGACTGATCATTTCGTGGCCAGCATCCACACATTGTGAGGCTAGTCTGCAGTGGGCCAAGTAAAGCTTGGAATCATAAGCATCTTTAAAAAAAATAGGGGACTAAGAAAAATAGGGGACTGTAAGAGAATATTACACTTCATCTGTCCAAATGTATTTATTTTACAACTGAAAGCCTTAACACCTTGATCGATGAATGAGATAAAACAAATAAGCAGAGGAAATGGAAGGCAGGCCTACCAGCAACGTTCCCTGCACCTCCCAAAGGTGTTTCTGCAGGGAGAGGGCAGAAGATGTACTATCTGCTTTCTATGCCCGAGTTGCCACTGCCACCCTTACTGGCTGCCCAGACAGCTTGATGCTGCCAGATCTGCTGTCTGCAGCCATATTCTAGCTTGAGAGAAAGCTCTGCTGTATCTTTGGCTGAGGTCATAGAAATTTGAATGGAAAGATTTTGGGGAGCTAACATAAGTATTAAGACTCAGCCCCGACCATAGAGGACCATCACGGGGTCCAGCCCTTTTTGCCTCCCAATACATGTGCAGCTCAGGTCTAATTCAGAAACTACTGATTCCTGCCTTTTAAACATAGATCTCAGCTTCTTAAATATGAAATACCAGGATTGTCAGTTTTTTATGAAGCCGCTCAACACCAGTTCCTTTGTTTTATATTCACATTGCTTGTGAAACATTTAGTTGTTGCACTGGGGGCTTCAGTGTTCACAGTTCCTCAGTCTCCACTTTATCTGGACCAATTGCTCTACCAAGAACAAAATTTGCCTCTGTTGTGAATACTCTCTCCCAGTTTGTGTGGATCATTCACCACTGCCTCACAAAATACCATGTGCAAAGTTTGCCAGCTAGGAATTTAAGGTGAATTTGTCTCTCCTTGAGATGTTTGTAGCAAATAGCCTGGAAGGGCACTATCTGGGAGATACATGACCATTATATGCCACCAACAACATGTGCTTCTACAATTATATCACCTCCAACAACAACTTGTCCTTTTTTTTTTTTTGTAACAAGCTGAAGCACAAAGAGAAAGATTCTGTGCCGCACAAAGCCTTACTGTGATTGGAAGAGGGTAGATTTAAATTAGGTGTTAGGAAGAAGTTCTTCACTACGAGGGTGGTGAGACACTGGCACAGGTTGCCCAGGAAGGCTGTAGATGCCCCAACACTGGGTGCATTCGAGGCCTGAGTGGGGCTTTGAGCAACCTAGTCTAGTGGGAGGTAGACCACAGTCCCTGCCTGTGGTAGGGGGGTTAGAATTAGATGATCTTTAAGGTCCTTTCCAACCCAAACCATTCTATGATTCTAAGCTATAGGGGGTTTTTTAATTCTGCTGAGTGGAAAGCAGACAATCAACTTTAACCATTTATTCTTTAGTAACTGCCCAGAAAGCAAGAGGAATTAAAATTTCTCTCATAACCTGCAAAATGCTTATATGCCATTTTTTTTAATGGGAGAGCACCCCCCACCCCTTTAAAAATACCGACAGTGTGCAGCAACAGTCCATCTCTGAGTCAGTGACTATAACTGTGTAATGGTAGCACCTTTCCTGAGATGTATCTCAAAGGCATTGGGGGCTGTAATGTATCCTAAAGGTTGGTCTTGCCTATCTGAGGGTCTGATTGAGAGTATGCACATTCTTATGTGCCTCCGAATATATCCTGGTTGTTAAGAGATCTCTCACTAGTAGATGAAGGATCAAGAAACTATTTTCTTTGGATTTAATTCACTTTGGTATTTTTGGATTGTATTTAAAACAAGAATAAGACAATTAGAAAAATAAAAAAGGATCACTAAATAAGATTTTAATTAATGTTTCCTGTTGCTATCATGGAACAAAACGTTTTACAGTTTCTGAAACATGTTGGGACCTCTATGTTCAGCTTCTATATACAATGCAGGAAGTCCAAAACATCATGGGAAACCTTATTCTGAAGGAATGCCAGTCCAGATACATGCTCTGAAGGGTTTCATATGGTTCAGATCAGTTTATAAAAAAAGCCTCTGAACTGTTCTATCATTAGCTAACATGATTTTAAACTTCAAAATTTTTAACCTCCATTCAACAAAGCACTTAACCATACACTTAATTATAACCACCTCCGGTTTTCAGAACTATACTTTCTTCTGCTCTCCTGGAGTTTGTTATTTCTATAATAAAGGGTAATAGGAAATAATGAAGTCATTTTTTTTCAAAAGCGTATACTATGGAAATATGAGAATATAGCAGTAGTTTAAGCTTCACCATTCAGCTCGCTGGCTGATTCATTTGGTATAAAGTCAAGGGAGGGCCAGCATGTTGTGAGCACAGGAAAACCTGAATTCCATTTTATTTGTTTTTCTTTTCAAACCACTGCTTTGTGGAGCAATTCTGAACTTTGCTGCAGTTGGAATATTACGCTAACCAGCCACTGATCAAAGACTTCACTGAATCTAGGTCAGAACTAATTTGTGAAGCTTGCAGAGTTAGTCACTATGGCAGCGTTCTGAAAGGTACAGATGGAGAATCCATGAGCTGTGGGAACAGAATTACGGGGCTTCTTCTCACCATCAGTTTTAATGCAATTTGTTTAATTTCCTTTTCCAGGAGTTCCTTTTTCTCAGGGTTCCTAGTAAAAAAAAGGATTAAAAGTGACAGCCACAGCTGTTTTAGGAAATTCCCATGGAGATATCAGATTGGTAGCTGGCTCAAGTGATGTTGAAAGTGAATGCTTCTGGTCTGAGCAGGTGGTCTATGAACATTACGAAAAATCTGTAGCCTTTTATAGTGACTTTCATCTCAGGATCAGAAAGTGCTCTATAAATATCAGTTCATCCTGCCTTACAACATCCCTGTGAGGTGATCACTTTGTTATTGAAGAAAGTGGGTTTTATGGCTCACAACTTTGCTGCTGGCTGTGAAATCCTATTTGTGATTCCCATGACCTGCCACAAGTAGAGCAGGTGTATTGCTTCTGTGTCTGGAAATAAGAGGTGTTTGAGATGCAGCGATGCTTGTGCCACTGGTGCATGGGTTCTTCCTGCCTTCTGATCTCTTTCACTGTCACTTGTTCTCCTGTTCTCATTTCCTGGTACCCCCTGCAATGTGCACACGCTATCTGTGCTTTCTTTTGAATGTCCACCTTGTGCCATATTTTCTGGAGAGAGCTTGACATAGATGCATGCTTTGCAGATTGTTTCTCTGCAGTTCCTAGGATGAAATCCATGTATTAATATGTGCTTCAGCCAGCCTTATTCCAGGTGTAGCAGTGGGGAAAACAGCAGTGCTCTCCATTCTTAGTATGGTTGGGATTAACTTAAAGGGTTAACTTAGCATCGCAGAGACCACATCAATAGACAGAGAATGTCTGACTGAGCAATGTCCTGCAGCCAGCAGAAGCTGACTTGTGAAGCAGTCCTCTCTGCCCTACAGATGGGCTGGCGCATAAGGTTCACCATGTTTACTTCAGCAAATATTACTTTTGTATTTCACAAGAAACCATGAACGAGCTTGTTTCAGAGCCCAGCCATAACATGACAAATATTATTTATGTGTGTGTAGGCACTGCTTATATGGTAACCACTAACACTTCTTAGACTTTAGGATAGGATTTTCATACAGAATTAGTGTTTTTCGTGGGGTTTTTTTGTTTGTTTCTATAGCTGTAGAGACTATTTATGTTGAGCACACTTTGACCTGCACCAAACATACAAAAATTCAGCCGTATTCTAGCTCTAATTGTGGCCTCTGGGGACATAGCCATTCATGCCCTCCAAAGATGGTGTTACTTCCTTCAGTAAAACGTGGGATCAGGAGCATGGAGGAAGATCCATATTTCCAGATGAAAATACACCCAGTTGCTTGGGTAAAGGCATGAGGCTTTGCTGCCTGTGTGATAACACTCAGGTTATAAATAGTAACTTTTGACAATGTCAACCCACAATCCATGATGCTGTCTGGTAAATCCTTGTTTGTTGTTTTTAGCATTCTGTAAAATATTATTGCCATCAAAGGCTGAAAGGAGAGTCCTCATCAGTCTCAGTCTGGAACTTGTACTGCATATTAGTAAGTATAGTAAGTTAGTAATACTAGTATAGTATAGTAAGGTTAATAATACTGACTCTATCCTCAGCCAATATTTACAGCACAGATAAATCCTTAAACGTAAAGATATTTGAGGTTTTTACACTGTTACATCAGAGTAGTAACAGTTATAATTTTAAATTTGCTTTGTGAAGGACTTTACCTTCCCATCTCCATAGCACTCAGCACATCTGGATCTCCACCCTAATTGTGGCCTCTGGATATTGCCATAATATAAACATCAAACAAACATAATTATTGATAGAAGTGGGCAGGTTATTACTTCCTTTGATTTGTGGCTTGAAAGATTTCCATGGACATACATTTTTCCTAGTCTACAGCTCCAAATAGATGAATACAATGACCAGTATGTGAGGATAGTATCACTGAATTAAAAAGGCTGAGGATTTTTTCCAATGGCGGAATCAAAGTGACTGAGTTCAGCTCTCAGTCCCTTTGCATTTTGGCTGTATCACAACTTGCTACATATTTCTTAGTAAAAAGTATTGAATGATCAGATGGAACCAAAAACAACCTGGGAGAAATGGGAAATTTTGCTGAGAGACAGGAAGCAATCAAGAAGTTTACTGTCATAGGAGTTTGTTCTGTACCTCAAAGAGGGGAGCAAGGAGGATAGTTTCTTGGAGATTAAAATGTGTAATAGCAGGCAAACCTTTGTACACTCAGAGCATCCAGTTCTCAACACAGCAAACAGTAACCTAGAAACATATGTGTGCTGAGCAATAACACTCATAAATCTTGAGAGATTATGTGTTCCTAATGTAAGACTTCAGACTGATCTATTTTGTTAAGTGCCAAACTTCAGCGTGATTCAATCAAGTTTTACTTAATCTGAATTTATTTACTCTTTGTGATGATGATTCATTGAACATGTCTGTAGTCCAGTCTGTTGAACTAATTTATCAGACATTTTGATGGACTGGTGATTTGTCTTCTCTGAACATTTCATGTTTTATTTATTTATATCATCTGGATTGTGTAGAACAAGAACTGCAGTTCTGCTAAGAATTAAGCATTCCTCAATGATGCCTTTTGTAACAGGAAACACTCTCTAGATAGGTATTCTTGTTGCAACGTAGCTGAACAACTAGGCTAGGAAAACCTCTTATCTGTAGATCCAATTCCCCCAACCAAATTCCTGTGTTAACCTGCATAGATTTGTATTAGAGACAAAACTTGGCAAAGATAGAGAGACAGCAGTGGTAAGATTTCCCTGTGCAGCACATGGGGATTTCCTGGAGGCTGGCCCAAGAGTGTAGGTCAACCGAAGAAGAGAGAAGACATGAGAAGTTTGCTTATATAGCCCAGCTAACATGTAAGGACTGTGCAGAGAGGCATTCTCACACTAGCTGTCCTCTGGCTGTTACAGATAATGATATGATGAGACAGCTCAGGCTGGACTTCAGCATAAGTTGGCAACTTACATACATTTCCAGAACCATACTTGAATCGCCGTTCTCTGCTGAAATCCATGTCACTATGACCACACTGGCGTGGCTACTTGTTAAAGCTAACTTCAGAACAGCTATGAGCAGCTGGTATGCCTACCTTCAATGCAGCTATGTTGCTTTGGCCTCCTCTTTTCCAAGGGAATATGTCTCATCAGGTGATCTTCAGAAAGACTTGCAAGTCTCTACCTGGAATGAAAGAATACACAAGTGGAAGAGGCAGACTATTTGCCAGAGTGGAAGGTGCAGACACAAGCGGTGAATAAGAGTCCTCTCTCTTCCAAAGGGCAGTCTGCTAGGTCTTGGTGCCCCAGTACAAGAGATACGGACATAACTAAAATGACTGCAGTGAAGGGCCATTGAGATGTTTAAGGAATTGAAGCATCTGACATGATGAGAGGCAGGGAGAGCTGGGGCTGTGAATCCTGGAGAAAATAAAGCTCCAGGAGATCTCAGTAATGTGTATAAAATACCTGACTGTGTAAAGAGGTGCAAAGAAAGTGAAGCCAGACTCTTCTCAGTCGTGCCCTGTGATGGGACTAGAGGCCCAGGGAACAAACAGAAGCACAAGATATTCCACTAAAACATAAGCAAAAACCTTCTTCTATGCAATAGTGGTCGAGCACTGGAACAGGCTGCCCAGAGATGTTGTGGAGTCTCAATTCCTGGAGATACTCAAAACTCTACAAGACACAGTCATGGGCAGTGTGACCCTGTTTTGGGCAGGGGATCGACTAGAGCAGGGGTCCTCAAACTTTTTAAACAGGGGGCCGGTTCACTGTCCCTCAGACACTGTCAGGGGCTGGACTATAGTTTGGAAAAAAACGATGGGGGAGTCGCGCACCTCGCTGATGTGGCCGCCCCCCTCCCTAGCCCGGCCACGTAGTCCGGAAAGGGTGGCCAGAAGGGACTGAAGGAACTTTGCCGCGCCAAGGCTCTGACCGGGGCACGGATTAAGCGGCAGGAAGTCATCTGCGGCTGCTTGGCTTCCCCTCGGCGGGGCGGGGGCGGGGAGTTCTGTAAATACCCGTGGGCTGCTTTGAGGACCCTGACGGGCTGTATCCGGCCCACGGGCCATAGTTTGAGGACCCCTGGACTAGAGGCTCTCCAGTGGTGCCTTCCAGTCTCAGCCATTCCAGGAGATTAAATTTAAAAATAACAAGTATTTGTTAGTGTGGATTTTCTAGACAATTGATAGTGATGAGCAGAGCATTTCAGTGTATCAAGTAGATAATAACCCTCTTGACTTTTCGGTATGTGTTGTTCTTTTGGTGAGCAGCCAAACAGTGGGTGTAAATTAGAGATCAAGCACCATTAATGGAGCAACAGTACTAGAATATGGTAGTAAATGTGTGCACAGGTGTGTAGCATGAATATCAGTTGAGGGTGCAAGAAGAAGTAGGGATGTGATTCAAGTGCCAGTTAGATATGCTTTATTTGCTACCATTCAAGCACTGGTGTTCCTGCCATACCACTAAGCTTGTTAAGTGGCATCAGCCCTGAACTTGGCTCAAAACCTTCCTTAAGAGTTGTCCCATTTAGGGATTTTGTCTAGTCATTAGAAACAAAGAAATTGTGAAAATGTGAAGTTATGTGGATTTATGCCACAAGTCACTGGAGTTGTAAGTAGCAATGATCAGGAAAACCATGTTATTTTTCCCTCTCATACCTTCTTCTGGCCTCCCAGTGTACCGACTTGCTTTGTAGGTTGGCTAGCCCTAATGAAAAAAACCAATCAGTTCATATCTGAGGACAGTGAAATGCATCTGAGATATCCCAAGCACATTTGGCATGTTTAAACACATCCTTTCAGCTTGTCTTCTTTCACACAGCTTCTGAGTGATGTTAATAATAATATCGTTTATTTTGGATGATTGATTCTGTGATATGTGCTTCTGCATCCCAAATGCAATACTTCCAGCCTTGGATTCTTTTCTTTGTCAGAGAAATTCATTAGACTTCTTCAGTTATTGTAGATGTTTAGAGCTGGACGACCAAGGCCCATTTGTATACAGGTTTAAAGTTATTAAACAACCAGCGGTCCTTCAGATCCAATAGTTTTATTAGTGCCTCTATGTTGACTTTGATTGAGGTAAGAAATTTACATTGCCAAGAAGAAGAAATTAATTAGGCCTTTTAATATAGATATATGCATTAGATAATTTGTGATTTTTTAACATGGGAAAACAGCCATATTTAAATGATTTAAAGTATTGGTATAACAGTGCTGTTACTTGCTGGTGTTACTTGTCTGAAAATAACCCTAGAGGAGTCAGTGTATTGGAAGTATATAAATCCTATGGAAGATCAGAACAGAGATCTACACTTTCAGTCTTATTTTACATTCAGAAGTCAGCACAGGGACTATGCACTGTTTCAGAAAGAAGGTGCTTAGCTTTCCTATCCAGTTAGAGAACCACAGTGGGTTATTTGTCCCTAAAATCTATGGAGACAAATATAGCCAAGTGACCCTCTTTTAACAGTATGGCTTTATTTTTTTTATATCCTACATATCCTCCTATGTCTGGAGGATAGCCAATATGCTGATATAACTATAAAATTAACCAAACCTGAGGGAAAGAAGCCAGAGTGACAGAAGGAGATGCCAAATTCTTTAAAGAGTATCTTTTTCAAGGAAAGAAGATGTACCACCGTTTTCCTGTGGAATGCACAAGTCATGTCTGAAGATGCGCTAGTGCAAAGACTGACTGATGCTAACAGTGTATCAGTATTAGCAGCTCTGCCAGTGTCTCTCCACTCACCCATTGAACCGTGTTGAGGATACAAAAGTTCCATTTCTGCTGTTTACTCAGCTGTGGATCAGCTGGTTCTATATGAGGAATTTGTCTTTCCAGTTCGCTTTTGTAAAAACGTAAGAAATTACTTGAATCACTAAAAAAAAAATAAACCCGTAAGAGCATAATAATTGCCAAGCCAGGCTAAGGAATGAATGCCAGAACTAAAATTGCCATAATTCAGGTCCATTGTGTGCATTATCTTCCAATTTCTAATTGCATGACCACGGACTGGTGGTTTTTTGTTATTTTTTTGTTCCTCACTGCAGAGGATGGAGCTGCTGTGGGATGAATCATGGTTACCTCATTGCAGAAACTGTGGAATTTGGAGAGTGATGGCAGAGGATTTCAAGATAGGAAAGGATTGTACTGTGGTTTGGGAAATTGAGTGCTGTCCTGGTGTTGGATTTTGTTGCTATTATGGATTTTGTTGTTATTCTCCTGAACATAATTCCTATGTAACACTGGGCTAGTCACTTAACTCAAAACTTTTCACAGATGGTAACTGAATTTCTGGAAACCCTGACAACTGGAATCTGATATGGGATATGCTGAATACTCACTCTTATGGGAACTGTGCTTTGAGGATAAGGTTTGGATGCTGAAAAAAACTGTTCTTAAGCATCTCAAATGAGAAACCAAAGTCTGTGGTTTCTTTTGGCAATTTTGACTCAATAACTATGAGTAAACATAGAAGGTGACACTTTTTTCTCATCTTCAGGAGCCCTGGAAGACAAATTGTCAGTGTTTGTAGAGTATTAGGATCCTGCAAAGGGAAAGACTATAAAATGCATTTTTCAGGAAAAAGTAGCTGTGTTTCAGCACTCTGTCAGATGATAGGTTCCATACCTTGAATAGTAGGGTAAGAATTTTCAAATATTGATGCCACTGTTTTTGTGTAGCGCATTAGTAGAGAACCATAACAAAGACTTTGAAAGGTCATTTATTCCATTCCCCCACCAGAAAGCAGGACCAGCTAGGCCTAATATATTCCTGTTAGGTACTTGTCTAAGCCCCAGTGACAGAATTTTCACAATTGCCTGGCTTTCGATCACTTTATTTTTCTTAGCATTAAAAAGTCTTCACCAGTAGCTACCTGAAATCTCCTCTTTGCCCCTCTGCTCAGCACCAGTGAGACATGCCTGGAGTGCATGGCCCAGTGTTGGACTCCCCAGTACAAGAGAGATATGGATATAGTGGAGTCGGTCCAGTGAAAGGCCATTATGCTGAGGGACTCAAGCATCAGATATATGAGAAAAAGCTGGGTCTATTCAGCCTGAAGAATGAGTCTTATCAACGTGTATAAATATCTGAGGGAGGGCGAGTGAGAAGAAGATGGGGCCAGAGTCTCCTCCATGGTGTCCACTGACATGACTAGAGGCAATAAGCACAAGCAGAAACACAGGAAATTCCACTGAAAGGTAAGAAAAAAGCTTCTTCAATGCAAGGGTGGTCAAGCACTGGCACAGGCTGCCCAGAGATGTTGGGGACTCTCAATCCCCCAAAATACTCAAAACTCTACTAGACACAATCATGGGCAATGTGACCCTACTCTGGGCAGAGGATTGACTAGATGATCTCTAGAGGGTCCTGCCAGCCTCAGCTATTGTATGATTTGGTGCCTCTAGGAGCTGTATGTATAAAGCATAAGCCTGGCATTTACCTCCTGCATATTGAAGGTATGGTGCCACTGTTCTTCGCGCTGAAGTTGGAAATGGCTGTTTCTCTCATGGGCTGTCTGTATAAGGAGGGGAATCACAAAGTACAAATACTTGGTGTTTGAATATCTTTTACGATTCTTTATGGTAAGACTTCTCCCTTGCTCATGGTGACCTGGAGTTTGGGTGCCTCCCCAGCTCTCTGCAGTAAGGTGTACTTTGATTTTATTTTTAAAATTTATTTCCATCCTTGTGTAGTTTTTCAAAAACACTGACTATTACCTAAGTAAAGAAATACAGCTTGTTGCCAAGTCTAATGTTTCCTTCACCAATGATGTATTAAAATGGTCTTCACTTTCACTTTTGTCCTTATCTTCTCCAGACAGCTGGGAAGCCAGTTCCCAGTGTCTTATGCTTGAAAACATGATTTTCAATAGATTTCTTTTCTCCTTCCCTTCAGCCCAGAGCATGAGATCTCATTTTATAATGCATTATAGCTACTTGTCTGGGAAACGCAGTTATCTAAATGAAAAGCAATTTTCCAGTATATTCTGGACGTTCTCATGGCACATGAAAAGGTCTAACAACTTAAAGCTATGATCCTATAAGATATTAGTGCTAGATTAACTTACCCCGTAACCAAAACTAGACCTCAAAATTCCCTTGCCATTTCCTTGATTGCTTAAATTCCTGAGCCATCTGCATGTCTGTCAGCTAAATTCTTATTAATCATAAGCTCCTAGTCCTGCCTCTAGAGCCATCCAAATCCATATTGTGCTGAACAGCCAGCTTTGAAGTTCACAATCCACTCTGCCACCCTGCCTTTTTCTTCTGCTGGATGCTTTTCAGATTCCTTGCACCTCTTCCCTTCTCCTAGAGAAGAGAGTAAAAGCATGAATGGGAGGGTTGGTAACCACTTCTCCCTCTGCTAGGCTGTGAGCTTAGGGCACTCTTTGGGGAGCTGGGAGATGTGGTCTCAACTTCAGCCTGGAGAAAGGGGCAGAGAGCTCAGGTCTCTCTTGTCCCTGAGGAACAGCGCTGCCCCTGAGCTGTGAAGTGTCAGGGTCCCTGAACTTGACTTTTTCCTAGGTGGTACCTGCTGGCAGGTCACTCATCTTAGTTCCTTGGCCTCTCTCTTATCTTTGTTTTTCATTATCTGTCCCCTGGTTTAATGGTTCTTTTTCCTTCCCAGACAACTGTACTGTGAGGGCAGTTTAGGGGAGAGAGAGGCTCACCTCTTCTTAGGGTTTTACAATGAAAGAGATGCATTAGCAGACAAAGCCTTTTATCTGGACTGCAGTTACTCTTGCTGCCATTGCATTCTATATCCATTCAGTCCATTTTCTCAAAGACAAAACCTTGTTTTTATGTAATCTAGTTTTAAGGGATTCAGAGAAAGTAATGTCAGACCCCTCCACAGGTAGCTGTCTCACAGGGCCATAGGCATCACCCTGTCAATGGGTCAGTATATATCTCTTTTACCTTGTTTTTGACCCTTGTTCCTCCCTACTCCATAAATCAGTCCTCCTCATCCTTTGTGATGTTTACACTGTCCAAATACACAGAGGTCCCCAGGGTGGTTCCTCACCTCCAGCAGATCTTCTCAGCGTTAATGCCTGAGCACACTCTGCATGCTTTGCTGAGCTGTCATGCAGCCAAACTCATCTCGTTGACTTAATTCCTCATAAATCAATAGGTCCAGATACTTACCCTCTCACTTCCTTCGGAATGAATCTGCTTCACAAGCTCACAGTCAGTTTGTTGGTCTCTGCTGTTATTAGGACTTTCTGTCTCCCTTCTTTAAGCACATTTCTCCACTTCATGTCTGCATTGGAGGTTGAGCTTCTTCCTGCAGATTGTTGCCTCATGCCCATCCACTTGGCTGTTGTTCTGTTTTTTCCAGCCTGTCTAGGTTTCTTTATGTTTTGTGTCTGTCCCCATTGGTTTACACAACACCTCTCTAATTCATAGGAGTTGTTACATCAGATATAAATTGAATGAATGTGGTGTTTACTGCTTCCTTCCAGATCGTTAATAGACATTAAATAAAAGCAGACTTTGAGCAGATTTCTAGCCCTCCTTTCCTCCCCTTCCCACACCCAGATATTCTCCCATTGGCTCTTTATGTTCATGTTTATCTTTTGTTCCTCTTTGTTTAAGGACTCACAGCCTGTGTTCAATCTCTGTGACAGTGCTCATTTCCCAGCCAACTTGCATTCATTTTTCAAGTCATGTTTTGTAGCTGAGGCTTTTCTCAGGACTGGCTGTAGGCTGCTTCTTCATTCCCTTCATCTCCTGGTTTTGTGAATCTATAAGAAAGAAGTGTACATGTTTGTTTGGCAATATTTAGTCCTTATCAACCATCTGGGATGGCTTTCATGCTGGTTCTAAGCAAATGCACCATCACTGGTGATGGGGAATATGCTCCTTTTTGCACCAGCAATGAAATTTCCTGGTGCTCTTCACTGCTTATTGAATTTATTAATCCCATTGTATTTATTATCCAGTCCCTTAACAATGTAAAATATGGGTCATAATGGCCAGCCAGTTGTTCTTGCATGCTAGCTCTTATCTACCTAAATACTTTATCCATATGCTTAGGAAGGTCTTAAATTTGTAGCAAGAGGAAAGTGATTGCCGTTGAGAAATTCTGAGAAACAAATTGTGACTGATCTAGGAGGGTGGAGGCAGGAGGGAGATTCACATGGTTAAAATGTTATCTCCAGTGGAGCCAACATCCTTCCCACACTGCAGTAGGACCTGTGCTATAACTTCAGCAACCTGCTCTCTGAAGGCAGGATCAGGTTACAGGAGCTCTTGTACCCCACCACTTAATCATTGGCGCTCCACAACATGCTGCTGCAGTGGCTCAGCCGGACGGGTTGGTGCAGAGAAGGGACTGAGGGAATCACTAAGGTCTTGCAGCAGGGACAGACACATGGGCATTAGCATCACTGAGACCTGATGAGGTTATGAGGAGAAACACTGTGTGGGGTTTCCATTTCACTGTTAGGCATTTCTGTTCATTTCTCTGAAGTCCATCAGTGTTGAGAAATGCAAGTAGAAAAACCTTTTCCTTCCATGAGAAATATATCTCACTGTCTTGCGAGTTACTTCTTGCCCCTTACTTTAGGGGCAGAGTTCAATCCTTTCAGCACAAAGAAACATTAAAATAGTCCTGGTCAACTTGATTAGTGGTATCTCAGCCCATTAGTGAGCTACCTGCTGCAAATGATTACCAGGTAGGCTTTGGGACAGAGGACTTGCAAAGAGGGTTTTCAAGGTGAGCCAGGTACATGGGTGTTTATGGGTATTGAGTTAGAAAGAAGTGATAGGTAGTGCAGTCTAAAGCATGAACTTCCAGAGCAGGGGAATCAATGGGGGGATTCAGAAAGGACAATGTGTGCAGAGGTTTGGGCCAGTGCCCACTGAGGGTGGTCAGTATGACCTAATGTTTGATCCAGCATTGAGTTAGGTAGGAAGCAGGTTAGGTGACCAGGCAGGGTGATATCTGGAATTTCTTGGTGCAGGGGAACCATGCTTAGTGACCAAGTTGAGGATGCAAAACTGAGGTAAGGGTTCTGCACCTACAGCTCAGTCAGTAAATTAAACATGTGCAGACCGAATCTCTGGCAGTGAAGCTAACTGGCACAGGAGGAGCCTTAAGTTCACTTAGCTTCCAAAAAAGGATGACTGCATGCAAACCCTAAGCTGAGCTACAGCCCATATCATGCCTTCAAACTGTTTAGAAGTGTTTGTTGGCAGAGACTCAAGGCATGACAAGGGTTGTTCTTACAACCGTACAATTACTGTGATTGGGTTCAGTGCCTAGGAATAGTCTCTGGTGCTTTTCAATTTGCTTACACAGATGATGCTTTATATAGAGCAAGGGACAAGACAGAGGGTAGGCCAGGGTTTGGAGCAAAGGATAATCTCCAATTGCTACAGACTCCATTACTCAGAGACACGTGTGCCCCCTAGCCTCCTGTGGCACACTATGGATCCCCAATAAGGTCAAACACCAAGCCTACCCAGCAACTAGCCCTTGCATCCTTTTGTCTCCAGTTGCTTCATGCACACAGTCATGCACACAAGCACTTGCACACACACACAGATGGGTTTCCCAGTTGACACAGAGACCCTATGTTCTCTCCGGCAGTTGGCTTGGATCTTCTGGTGCCTCCAGCAACCCATTCCTTCAGTGGTCTCACTCACAGACATGCACATATCCAGCCCAGGCTTATGGTCACTTTGATACTCAGCTCCCAGGTTACTTCTACCTGCGGCCTAATCTGGCTTGATATTTGCTAGCAATGATATCCTGTCTTACAAGTCCTCACTCACTTGGGTTGCTCCTTTGGACCACTTACAACATGTGGTCCAAATCCAGTTCTGGCACTTAGATGTCCATAAACACTCATGCATGCAGAAGAGTCCTCTCACTAAGGAAAATAGAGGTGGAGGTTAATGAGAAGACCAGACAGACTGTTCTGGTGAGGTGCAAGGCATGGACCAGCAAACATACTGACCAGCCATGTGTTTATAAGCAACCAGCCCCTTTTATTTCTGTATCCCTCTCTTTTCTTATGTTTATTCATCCAAAAAAGTCTTGCTAGAACACTTTTCCCGTCTGCGGTCCTTCTAATCACCCCATAATAACTCCTGTACCTCCCACTCAACATGGAACGTGCTCTGGAGAGCCTTGCAATTGACTCCCCTTGCTAAATGTCTTCCCCGGTCCATGGGGCTGATCTTGCCTCAGTGCCAACTCCCAGAAGGTTTGGGTCAGGGGCTCTGTTTCTCTGATAACAAATCTTAATGGGCTTAAAGCAGCATCAGGATTCGCTGATAAAGGTCACATTTTAGAGAGAAAAGATGGGGAAAGGCAGGAAAATGTAAAGGAGTGTACAGATGCAAAAACTTACAAAAAAGTCAAAACCTGGTTACTGATTGATCTATACTGACCAAGACAGAAGGATGCTTTCCAAGGGGGATGTTAAAGTTCTGCTGTTGGACTATCACCAAAAGCATGACGTCTAGCAGTGATATCTGCAAGACAGGTTGTGGTTTGTTCACAGGTATCACTGTAATGCTGGAGATATTATTATGAATGAGACCTGGAGTTCTTAGCCTTAACAGAAGTCTCATTGCAGAGCACATGCTTTCTGTAAGGATGCTTCAAATAATAAGGGCTATAGTGTGAAGATACTGCTTTTGTGAACAAGTTTACTGATAATTTTGTCAGCCTTATGCAAAAAGCACATAACCAAGACAGCTGTAGCTGCAGATCCACTGACTGAGGAAAGAGGAGATCAAGAATTTTTGTTCTTTGGCATAGGTAGCATAGCATAAATGTTGCATGGGGATCTTAGTTCTTGGATTACATGAGAATAACAGTGCAGAAAAATCACATTTCTGTTACTTTTTGGGAGCAGATTTTCAGCTTTGTTCTCTACCTAATCATGTAGCAGGAATAAGGAATGGGTGGAGTGCTCTGTCTTCTAGTCAATCCTTTAGGAGCTAAAAGCATTAAATGGTATTAAGCTTCTCCAACTCAGTTTGAAGTCAGAGTACAACAGAAGATTAGAAGCCATTAACTAGTCCCTGCTCCTCAGTTTTACTAAGTAGTCTCAGCTGCTGTGGAGGATCTGGATCTTTCTGTTCACAAGTGAAAAATGTTCTCAAGGACCACGCTTATAAAGGCACAAAGCATCAATTGCACCAAGCCACATAGCTTAAGTATTCTGTTTAAATGGGTAAAGCCACCCATGGTTTGAATGACATCTGCAAATGTCATTAAAATGTTACTCTTCAGCCAACATGGTGATTCTAATGAGAGAGTCCCCGTGCAGAGACACAGCCTTACTGAGCTGCCGGTGCAATTCCCAGCCCCACGCACTGCGCCGAAACCACATCTGCAGTAATGACACCAGACTTGGATGGCTTGGTGTGGAAAGATGGCCAGCTCTGGTCTCCAGAGAGGGGAAAAGGGAAGGGTTTAGAGTGACTTTGCACCTGTGAAACAATGTGCTGCTATTACAATGCCCAGCACCAGCCAGTCTTTGCTCCAGGGAGGCCTGGAGTGCTTTAGAAAGCTTTTTGCAACAGCTATGGTCGCTATAAACACAAATGGAGAAAGCAGCTATTAAAAGATTTTTGAAAGGCTCTCTGTTGGTTTCTGCTTTCTCTAGCTGCCTTTGGAAAGGTTACGGATGCAGTGACTGCCAAATGATAAGCTTTGCAGCCCCCAGCACTCCCGAGACCTGAAAGAAATCTGCTGGTAATTGTCTTAAGCTAATGATTCCCTGCAGGTTGATTGGTGCTTATGTGCCGAGGGGTGAGAGGCTGTAGTTACAGGAGCTATGAAAACAAATTGCCTCTATGTTAAGGAATGCCAAGCCTCCTGCTCAGTCTAACCCACTGCTACATTTTTTATTTTAATATCTGTTTGCAAACTCTGAGCTTGGGCTCTGCTGATTAAATAGCCCCCTGCTAGGATTTACTGGGATAAATCCCTGAACCACATTAGAGCACTGATAGCAGGATACTGTCTCTCCTAGTTAAATTAAGGGGGACTTCAATGTGTTGCATTCAATGCAAATCACAAAGGCTATTAAGTTCTTGGGAACTTCCTTCTCTTGGAAAAATAGGAAAAATATGACCTTTTCAACAGATGGGAGTTGTGTTTCCCTGTCTGTGGCTAATCAACTGCTCCTTTAACGACTCGGGTTGGGGCTGGAAAATCACTTGGTCTCCAGAAAAGCCAGCAAGGAGACCTCATTCTGAAGCTGGATTCTCCAAAGGACTTTGGTACACAGGTTCTCTCTGCATGGATCTATAGCAGCCAGAGTACAAAATAGGGTTCCCAAACACCCCTGCTCAGTAACTGTCTAATTGTAGAGACATCTTAGGTCCCTGGGGAAGGGCACAAGAAAGACAAATGCCTGCTAGAACTTAGCAGTAAGGTGCTAAAACCAGAGGAGATGCCCAAGCCTATTGTGCAGTGTCTTTGCAGAGCAGTAGCCACATGCGCCTGCCTGGACAGCAGCGCAGGCAGACGCAGGCAGGTTGGAGGCTGCTGGCGTTGAGCTACCGGGCACATCGCGCCACGCACTGCCTACGGCTGTCCAATAGGATAACCTGAACCAGGATGTCCTAAACCTAAAATCCTGAGGTTAAGACATTGTGATTAGGCTTGCAGCCCAGAGTAGTGTCTCCAGGTTAAGGTGGATGAGAAGTAGACCATTTCCTTGTGTTGGGTTGTCTCTTGGCTGCCTGGGGCAGTGAGCCACAGCCACACACTGTGCCACCAAACAGTGCTGCCCCTCAGCACTGTGCCTCCTGCAGGCTCCTCGCTGGTTCTCCAGGGAAGCTGGGGCTAGGAGGCCTGTGGCAGTGCCAGCCTCTCTGCTGAGTTGTCTGCTGTACAGCGAGCACAATAAGTCTCAGGGCAATCCAGTTCACCTGAGGCAGAAAGTTGAGCTGGCCTCTGATTTACAGTTGGTCTTAAACAGATACGTGTGTCTGAAAGGAGACAGGAGGATCCCCTGATGGGGGAATGTTCTTCAGAGTGTTGTACAGACTAAAGCTTAGCAGCCCACCCAGACCAGGCAGAGGAAAAGAAAACTGCTCCAGGGAAAAGATTCCTCCACCTCCACGCAGCCTATTGTCCAGCAGCGCAGTAGGCACAAGGTGCTTTTCAGGAGCACCTTTGCCAGGCAGACCAGGTCCTACCTAAAGCAAGGCACGAGATTGGGAAGTCTAATTCAATGAAGAATCCTGTGCTCATGTGGCCTCAGCTGAGCAGAATGCACCTTATTGTTAGTAATGGGGATGTTCCCTGTTAACGTCAGAAGGCAGAGTGGGAACAGGTGGACCTGCAGGAGATCTAACACCAGAAGCTCAGGAAGGCTAGCAAAGGAGCAAGGTGAGTGGCACAGAAACTCCACTTTTCACAGTAGCAGACCTGAGGAGGAGGTGTGAGGGCTGTGAGTCCTGTAAGCCAGGGACTGGGGTGAGGACTAGACCTAGGATTGGCCAGCACCCAGTGCAGCAGGTATAAAAGGAGATGCTCTGCTGTCTTGGTATATTTGTGGAAGTAGAAATTCAAAAAGTATGAAGATAATTCATAAAGACTCGATCCTTTCTCTGACCATGGCTTGTCCTCTGCGCCACTGTACCAGCATGAGGAAAAATGTGCTATTTCAACCTCCGTGGGTCAGTACTGGCCATTTTCAGCTTACTGGGGAGCTACTGGGGGAGTTGGCAAGCTGGGCAGGAAAGGATGGATTTGAATTTTCCTCTAACTGTCAGGGCAGAGCTAAGAGGAAACGTTCCTCACAGACCTTCTGTCCCTGCTGCAACTCCAGTGACTGTGACACTGATTCCCCAGCTAGTGTCCGATGCATGTCGTGTCAAACCCATACAAAAAGCCCTCTGCAGCAGACCTGTCTGCCTGACCGGCTACGGGATGCCACTGCATGGACTGATGGGGTAGATGGACTTGGTTCAGGCATTCATGTGCCCGTGCCATCCACGTGTTCAGATGCAGAAGGGATCTAAGTGCTCTCCATTGATCACATAAAACTCACACCCAAGAATGGGCATCTGCCCAACCTATCTACATGGCAGGTGATTTGAGCCTCAAACATAGCATTAGGTCCAGGTTTGGCAGGTAATATAAACATAATAACTAGAATTCCAACTTCCTTTTGAAAAAAGGACTCATTTTGTCAGTCTTATTTTTGATGGTCCATCAGTAAAAGTGCTATTTCCGTTATTATTTCTAACATTATTTTTTTCATCATTACCAGCCTATGCATTAGTTCTAAAACAGTGGCCTGAGCTCTGAATTCTTTCCATCATGTGCAGCCATTGAAATAATTCTGTAAACACCTCAGCAAATAGGACACAAGCTTCTCAGGGAACCTGTGTATTTTATGTAAGATGAGTATGTGATCATCTTGAACTCAGAGGCTATTTTTGTGATGTGGGGGAGAGAAAGGCAGTTAGAGCTGAGAGCCTGGATGATTTCAGAGGCATGCTGAGCTTTACCAAGGGAAGTGAACTTTTCCCCTCTCTGGAGCTTGAGTCTTTCAGTGCCTTTGCTGCTACATTTTCTGATGAAGCCAACTTTGGGGAAATATTTGTTACTATCTGCTGAGGGAAGAGATACACATGAGGTAGCTACACACAAGACATGTTCTTTTCCTAAATAATTTAAACTGATCAGAGTGGGAAGCAAAGTCTCAAGCGCAGTATTATTATTCAATCTGTTGACATGAAACCTCCTCTTTCAGAATCAGCAGGACCTTCACAAATCTCGTAATAGGCAGCTGCTGCTTAAAATAATGCAACACAGACCTACAAGCCAATTGAAGGGAAGAACAGTAGATTGCCTACACATTCATGCTTTAAAAATCACAAATTGATTTCACCCCTCTCTGAGAAATATTCCTACCTATGGCAATACTCTGTTCAGCTATATCGAGCTGTTAGCTTCCAAGTCAAATAAGCTAGTAAATGCATACACATTTATGTTTCTCTTGGTAATTGTGACCTTTCTGTAGTATTCTGCAGGCAAATGCTCTAGCTGTCAGTGATACAATACAGATGCAAGTTTCTCTGTCAAATAAAGCTATGCACTAGACATGCAATCTCACTGCTCTTGAAATAAAATCAACATGGAAATATTTTTATTTCTACACTAACTTAAATTAGCAGAAAATTTGCAACTGGCTATAATCCCCAAGCAACTAAATGGTATGCATTTTGGAACTTGCTTCTCTTATAAATTGACTACTACGATCAATATGGTCTGCATCATCTACGTGAAAAGAGTGCTTTCTTCCCATCTGTACAGTAAGGCACATAATCACCTCTGCAGTCCAAGAAATCCTTCAGCAAATGTACAAACAAGGAAATATAACAACAGAGGCTCACAACAAACATCTGAACAATTTCTATCAGCGATATTTTTGATGGTATCTGTCACCTCGTTTTAGATTTCATTAAGTGATATGTATCACTGGCCAATCAAAACTTACAGTTACCCATTCCAGGAACATTTCTCTGCCTATTACACTTGTTAAGAGATGAGACAAATATTATAGCAGTGCAGTTCATAGATGTGGGGCATTTTTAAGCCCAAAAGGGACTGCCAGTTGAGCCTAACCTCCTGTGTATCTCTAGCTTTTCAACTACTTCCCATTGGCTCTAAGTCCAACAGCTAGGTTTTTTTTAGTAAAAGCTAGTTTGCAGAAAGGCATTCAGACTTGAACTGGGGACATTATAAGAAAATTACGGAAAATTCATCCCTTCCAATTTTTTTTCCCCAGTGGTTAATTGTTCTCATTGCTAAGGATCTGTGCTTTATTTCCAATGTGAATTCATTTGGCTTCATCTTACATCCATGATTCTCATTACACTTTTCTCTATGAAAGGGAAGTGCCCCTTCAAATTGGGTATTTTCTCCCATTAACATGTTTGTTAATTAGTTTGTTGCTTTTGGTTTTTTGTTTGTTTTTTTTTAAATCAGGCTGATCTCTTTAAGTGTCCCAATATAAGGCATTTTCTCTTGCCCTGAAACATTTTGATGCCTCTTTTAATCTTCTTCAGATTCCCAGAAGCCTTCTAAAAACTTGAGAAAGGCAATGCTGATGATACACGGTACTGTGGTTTTGGTGCCCGTGCTCAGTGGCAGACTTCAGTTAGTTTTCCTCGCCATCAATTCCTTTACAGTATTGCACTGGGAATTTCTAGTAGGGCATTTGTTTACTGGGACCTAGTCCGAGTTATTCATCTCAGGCTAGGATCCTTCCTCTCTGCAAAGATTTGGTCTCCATTCCTTGTTCAGCAGTATATAATGTAGACTTCACCTGTATGAAAAGATATTTAGATAGAATAAGTGCAAAGCCTCAGTCTTGCCTAACTGCCCAGCCCACACCAGTTATTTACCTTTCTGTTACTAAATATCTTATTAGCAATGATTTTATGCTTCCAGATCACTGGTGAAGTTATCAAACAGTGCCAGGCTCAGCACCTGGCCTGACAGAGCCTTAATAAAGCCAGCTTGATTTGATTATGGCTGTCACTATGATATGTTGGTTCCTCATCAGCTTAGGGTTCACTCTATTGATATTTTCTAATGCTGTTGTTAGAGCATCGTGTAGTAGTGGATCTCATACCTTGCCAAGGTGGAAGTGTACTATTTATACAGATTGCCTTTAGCAACTGACAATGGGATGAAAAAGAAAGTGGTGGTGTTGGAAAAGAACTGCTCTTTACTTCTGTATAGTTGTGAACTTGCTGAATAAACCTTGGTCAGATCTAGAAACGTAAAGTGCAACATCCCCTCGCTCTGTAGAGAGAGTAACTGCTTAGGGTATATCTTGGTGGTGTGGTCCCAGCCACACGCTCATGGCCACCAGCAGTTCTCAGAGCCCTCTGAGGGCTCAGCTTGTCCCTCCACAGCCCACCCGAGAGCAGCTGCACCCATCGTGATGTCCCTGCTGCTCATCTCACTCCACTTCAGCAGGCTGCAGAGATGGTTCCTCTAAGGAGGGGGCTTCTATTTACTTTTATTTCAGTTTAAGAAGAGGAAGCAAAATGTGGGTTTAGGCCAGCCTAGTGTTGTCCTCTGATTGCCCCAGGATGGTACTTTCTCATCTGTGGCTGCCTTTTGTGAAAGTCACACCTGTAAATGCCTCCTCCTCCCCCAGGAGCCAGGAAGCTTTAGAGAGGCTGTGGTAGCCCTGCATGTGTCCATTTGGTGGCCCTTGTCCTTCCATAATGATCCTCTGCAATGGGAAAAAACTACATCTGCCTACATAAGCCAGATTCAGAGCACCAGAGCAGCTCTGATAGTGCCAGTGGAGCTGGAATTTGCTGTGTAGCACTTGGCTGGCAATTGCAACAAACCTTTGAATGGCCAAAAAAAAGTATGTGGTTTGCAAAGCACGTGAAGACACTTTTCTTCTCTTTGCAATTTCTCCCCAAGATTTGATGACTTCTCCTTAACGGCAGGGCTCTGCTCATTTCCTTTGTAACTGAAGAAGCTTATTGCTAGTTTGTGGGTTTCTGAAGAAGTGTCACCCCTTATTGCTCATGTGCAGCAATCAATGATATTAAAAATAAACCAGCCAGTTGTCATAGATGAGAAACATGAATATGAATTAGAAACAGACAGTAAGCCGTATCTGGGAATTGTTGTCTTGTTCAGTTAGGTCACAGGTGAATTTTTTTGAAAACAGTATCAATAAATAGGTTTGTATGAACTGTGGGTCTATTTTTAGTGAAACAAATTTTAACTTGATTTAACCATTTTCCTGTAGAATCTGTAGCCCAAGACCTGCCATGCTGAGTTTCTGCAGAAAAGGCAGGAGAGGAAATTGAGCAGAAATGAGCTATAAACAGAAATGAAACTAACTTGATTTTTCTAAGTCCTAAGCCTGAACATTAAATGAATGCCATTAAAATCTGGAAATTTTTACACCATGGTCATCTATCTTTCTCTTGGCAAAGTCTGGGGAATTCAAAATATTTCCCCCTCACAGAAAGTTCAAAAGTACAGATGCTGACAGTGAATATTCAGCATTGAATGCCGTCTTCAGCAGAGGATGCGATACACTCATGATGACAATACAAGATATTTATATATGTATAAAGCAATGCGATGTGATACCTCTTCAGAGCTCAGCTCTGTGCAGAAGGGCTCTAGTGCTGAGAGTTTTTCTTCAACTGAGACTGTGATGTGAGGGCTGTGGGAGAGGTTTGGAGGGGTCACAACAGGATCTTACCTGATATCAATGTCTCTTAATGGCTTATCTGCTCAAATAAATTGTGCACCCATGAAGTGAAGGTTTGTTTTCCTTACCCATGTGACAGCCAAGGAGGTCATCTACTAATATGATAAATCCCTAGAATAAGGGGCAGTTGGTGACCAGATTGTGATTCTGTGAGTAAACCATGTGTTGCTCTATGTTTTGTGTTAGCGGCAACAGAAAAACTCAACATATGAGACAGTGCTGCTAGCACTGATTTTAACGTGAGTCTCATCATATTTCCGTTTTTTTTCTTAAAGCTGCAGAGAAAAATAATGGAGTGAGAATCTTGGGCTTTATTTAAAAATAGGAAGGACGTAATCAGGATGTGATGCAGATGCATCCTAATGCCTCAGAAGACAGAAAAAAAGCAGTGAAGGGATTTATTGGTCTGTTACAAATCTCCTGCTTAAACTGATTTCATGATTTTGATTTTGTCAGCATATCTCCTGAGTGTTTGATAGCTTTGGGAAATTCAGATGCCACAGCAAGAAACCAAATGGAACCTGAATTAATGAACTACATTGTCATGGGCATTCCTACCAGCCCAGGTAAAAGAGCAATTTGGCTGTGTTTGCAGACTGTTTTTAAGCTAGCATATGTGTTAATGGACATTCGAGAAGCAGCTCCACACCAGCTGGATGCAGGCCAGGGTGTGACTGCTTCAGCTGTGGCTCTGGCTGGAGCCAACTGTAGCCAAACGCAGCTTCTTCTTGTGCTGGCCCTGGTACATGGGTGGTGTGCTGAGGATTCACCTAAAACCTTGGGACTTCAAAAGAGTGGGAAAGGTCTGAGGGGAAAGGCTGGGGTTACAAAGTCTCTTGGAGCTTTTCTTGCCTGGAAAAGGCTGGAGACTCCTTGCAAGCTTGCCTGACTCTGTGGAGCTGCTCCTACAGGATGAGCTTGGGCAGAGGGCATCAGACCCTCCACTAGCAGTGGGCCATGAGCAGTACATCTGGCCTGTGGGAAACAAGAGTTGCTTGATCCACAACTAGTGGCTGTACTGGGTCTCCCTTTGCTGGCTGGTGGTGGTTCTGCCTGCCTTTCAGGGACATTGCTATACCTCTAGTGCCCATCTCCATGGCTGCTGGGCTGCACAGTCCTGCTGGGGCCAGAGGAGATGCTTCTCTGTGACATGGGAAGGTGGCACTTCTGGGTGAGTGTTCCCCCTTTTCCACTCTGGAGGCACAGAGACACTGGCTGTGGGATCTCTCTTTGGGCATAAAATGTGGTGAGGGAAAGGGATGGCTACGGACAGGCCTCAGCAAGTTTGGGTAAGGAAATGAACTCATGACCAATAGTAGTATCAAAAGAAAGTAAAAAAATTACAGCTGTGAGACTAGAATATAGCACAAACACAAGATAAACCTTAAAAGCCCATAGAGAGAACTGTAGAGGTGCCTCTACCCTTTTAGATTGTCAGCAAACCTCTCAATGGCAAAGCGAGTGGAAGGCATCGAAATGCATTCAAAACTGGATCCCTCTAGGCTTGTCATGTAGGCACCTTCTAAGCCAAGAAATAGAAGTCACCAGCTCAACAGGCAGACAACATTTTTTAACCTATTTCTATGTCATCTTCCTTTTTTCAATAGGAGGAAGGAAGTGACTGGGCTAATGTATTACCAGGCTTCATTAATTTGTCTCCTCAGATAGCAAGATGAATCACAAACTCATTCTCAGTTATTTTTCAGGTTGAAGAATAGATTTTAAATTTTCCTTTCACAACAAAAATTCATGGGGCCAAAATTTGATGGTTGCTGCTGGCAAGTCTCTTCCAATGAAAATGGGTGTCCTTCACATGCTGAAGCTCTGTGCGGAGTCAGAGCCTGTAAGCAGAGCGCCTTGCACTTCCAAGTCTTCCTGAGCAGGGACTGCGATCATGAAATCTTTAACATAAGGACTGTGTTTTACAGCACAGTGAATAATTGGCAGTGACTGACTGGCCTAGTGAACATTACTGGCCTTCCAAGTAGACTTGCCCCAGCATTGCTAAATGCATTCAATGTGAGCTGCTCATGTACAGATGTCTGTGCGTCGCTCTGGCTTTCCTAGCTCGGTTGGAAGCAATTAATGATGTTAGCATTTGATGCTCAAAATTCAGGCTGCAGAAGCCTCAGGAGTTTCTTCCCTCCCTCAGAGTGAATGGTTTGTGTTGTTTTGGAGCCCCAGTTAAAGGAAGTATTCAGGCACATGCTGATCGGTGGAGGGAGCTGAAAGCAGGCTCCCAGGGTAGGTGTGCACAAAGCTGAGTTCTTTGTGTTTTCCTGCAGAATTTGCTGAAGCTGCCCTGTCCTGGCTCGCAAGCCTAAAACTACAGTGATCAGCCAAACTCAGTCCTCCAGGCAACTTCCTTACCAAATTTGCCAAAGATTCATTTTCCAAAAATCTCATATTTCAGTTCTGAAAAAAAAAGGATGTTTATAGTTCTCTTTACTGTGGAATAATGTGAAAAAATGTATAAAACATGTCAGTGTTGTCTTTAAGTCTTTGCTTTTGACAAGCGGAGCTCCTTTGAGACTCTAAAAGCTAAGAAGGCCATGGATAGATTCCTGACTCCTGGCTCAAACAAGCTCCAATTCAAGATCTGCATGTCTTGGACTACATCTCCACTGTCTTGTAATAGCAATCTCAGGACCCCTACCAAGAGGGGCCGTGCCAGGCACCCTTAGTCCTAACGTCTTTGGCACAATCAGAGGTATAGCCCGCACATATACTCCACGGGATGCTGGAACACGCGTCCAAACACAGCCACACAATGTCCCGCCATGGCAGTCTTGCAGAAGCAACTGGCCAGTGATCACCACAGCAGCCAAGTGACTCGGAGATGCACGAGCTGCTGAGTCCATCATCCTTCAGAGCTGTGTAGACATAGTCTATGAGATTGAATCCCAAAGTCGTGGGGAAGACAGATGAAGTTTTGAGCCCACAGTCTACTGAGAATGTAGCAAAGCACTTAAGCAGAGCAGCAGTCCAGCAAAACACTTAGCATGCACTTAACTTTAAGCCTGTAAGCAATTCATTTTTGAGTATTCATAACTATAAGGAATCAAAAGAAGAAAAGCTGTCCTATAATACTTTGGTGAGCAGACTCATAAGCCTGCAGTACAATGTTCTGAGGATGGCTATATATTTTCCTTCCTGATTGAGTGAAACAAGACCCTCTAAAGCTTAAAAAATGCCCTGTTGATAATTATTAGATTGATCGGTAGTTATTGAGAAGGAAAGTAAAATGATGATTGGATCTTTATTCCTCAAAACCCACCAGGGAAACAGCTACTCTCCTTCTCTGGTGCTGTTACCAATGCTGCCTTGCAATACTGCATACCATGAGTCTGTGAATATATAACACTGAAAGAATCTCCAGCACTGTGCAGTGTACGATCCATCCTTGTATATTTAAGCTGTATGAGTCACAGTGCATTTAGAGATCTCCTTCCATGTAAGTATGATCTATTTACAAGCATGCGTAGGCTTTCAGAGTTTCACAATAGCTGGCAGAAGAGCACAATTTATCTAAAAACTCTCATTTTGTTCTGGCCTATTTGGTAGTCATGTGAGTATAGCCATTTTTTGGAAAATACTGTGTCTGACTCTAAATTCAAAGTAAAATTTTGATCCTGCTCTATCTGAGCTGCTTGATTTGCAAGAAACTTTCTCCTGACAAGCCTTTGGCATTCAACAATGGATGTTCTAATGCAGAATAAATGTAAATTTCATTCTCGTGGTTCTTCTAGGATCGGGTATCTCCGTGTACTGTGCATATTTCAGAAGCCAAGGACATTCAGGCAAAGAAAAGTCACTGGATTGTGCCTGACACAAAGCTGGTACAGAATATAACTTTTACGAGCCTCACAAGATTAATTTAGACTCAGAAATCTTTATTATGCTCATTCCTTTGTTGAAAGTAATAACTGAAACCACAAACTACCATCAGAAGAGCCACCCAAGCAGCGAGCTGGTCACCGGCAGATCTTTTATATTAGACCACTGGGGCTAAATTCGATTTGTATTTCTGTGCCTGATGTTCCTACTGACTAGCTCCAGGCTGCTGCCTGCTTACTGCCTTATTTAGGTCCTATGAGTCACTCTCTGAGGCTCCCCCACTGCCATAAGGAGATAGGTGAAATTTAGGCTACAGGTTTTTCTACACCTACTCAAAGAAAAGACTGACTTCTGTGCAGCTGTGTGTGAGTATGGGGTTAGGTCCACACAGCTGCTGGCTCTCTCTTCACTGATCTGGTTGCACCTACTGTTCCTTGCAGGTTCTCGGTGTGTCATAGTAGTGATGTATGCTGCAGCAGGCAAAGGCCCCTCTCTTTGTCTTTTCCTCCTGAATTGTAACAGATTGTGTAACGCAATGAGCTAGATGAGGAATATGGAAATTCCAGCGGCATATGGAGTTAACAGGTATTTCTGTTGCTTTGTGAAACATTTTGAGATGTACTGTTGGAGCACGCTATATACAAGCTAGGTGCTGCTACCATTATCAATAACTGGAATTCAGCCCAGAAAATACATTCAACAAATGTAGCACCATGGAAAAGTGGAGCTCTCACTTTTGAAGGTTTTGTAGATCACGTTTACATTCACCAAAGTTGCCCCTAGAATATAGGTGCGCCATAGATGGAGACTAGCGTTAAGTAAAGAACAACAAAATAAAGAGCTGCAATGGAGCATCATCAGCCATCTCCGTATCCGGTAGTGGACAGGCTGTATGGGACATCTCAGATGTAGTCACTGATTATTCATACCAAGTACCTGACTGGACACAGTGGGTTCTGCCTAGACCCTATTTCTGGATGTATATCTGGGGTATAGGAAGGTGCAGTAATCATTTGTAGGCAGCTCTCGCCCAAGTAAAGAAGAGCAACACAGCCTGGGTGTGTAATTGGACCAAGATGGTCAAAGGCACTCACAAGTCCAGGATTTCACACACAAGCTGTGTATTTTTTTTATCAAAAGAAGCAATTTCTGCCTTGGGGTACACGCTCACACTGCACCTTTTGGAGTTTGCTCC
Organism: Coracias cyanogaster; assembly: GCA_033124195.1. Classification (NCBI taxonomy): domain Eukaryota; kingdom Metazoa; phylum Chordata; class Aves; order Coraciiformes; family Coraciidae; genus Coracias; species Coracias cyanogaster. Next base: position 125,986 of record JAVSBS010024513.1, on the reverse strand, counting down.
TGTGTATATGATAGCAGAATTTAAAAGCAGCACAAATTTACCACAAGAGAAGCCATGAAGAATCCCTCTCCTGGGGCAGCAATCTCAAATCCCATAAAATGGCTCTGTGAAAGCCTCCTGCAGCCAGCTTTGCAGATAGTCCCTCTCTGTGGTTTCAGGCAAGTAAGAGTTGTGCAGTCCTCACCCTGTTGAAGTAAATAGAAAATACCTCAATAACTATGTACAGCCAAGATTTTACACAGGAATTTGAGTGGTACAGCACTGTAGCTTCCTTTCCTGACAATGGGGAGAGAAGGACAACAGCTTGTTTGGGCATACTTAAAAACAAACAGTTGAAAGGGAATATAAGAGTGTTGCTGAGCCCCTGCAGGCATGATCCTTGTTCGTGCTATAAAACCCAACACAGAAAAGCAGGAGGATTTGTTTCTGATCGTTAATACCCAGTTGTTTGCTTCCTACGGTTAATTTCCCTCATACCCAGCAACGGCACCTTGCTGTCCTGCTTGGAGGAACTGCTCCAGGGAGTAACTTGGCCATATTTTGCCAGGAATAGAAAAGCTAATTTCACTGCTGCTGTTGGAATTGTTCCTTCCCTGCATGCTCTGGGATAATTTGTGCTGTTGAGGACATATTTGGGGGTATTCCTCCTCTTGTATAGAGAAGTCTTTTGCTTTTTGGGAAGGATCACCTGTGCCACATGAGATATTTATGATTGGGTGTAAAGTGGCTCTCAGCCTCCGTTCAGGTTCTTCCTGCAAAACCCATTTGTAGCTATTCTGCTTGAACACTTTATCAGGAGCACAAAACTGTTCTATAGTTTCTTTCCTTAGTATTTTTCAGTATCTCTGTAAAAGTTTCTGGGACTGTGGATGTTTCTTGGACAGGACAGAGCTTACCTGCATACAGACCTTTATAGCACTGGTAGTGCTACTTCCTCAGGGTTGTGAAGAAGTGCTTTCCCAGAGTGGGCTGAAGGGAAATTCCCTCCTCTTCTCGTGAGCTCACACAACCCTGGGGAGTGAGATTGAACTACAGGAATTAGAAAAGGATTTTCTGTGACTGCCTTCTTCAGCTTAAAGCCTTGTCACTGGGACAACTCCGTGGCTGAGGTGAAGGTATTGAGGTGAGCGCAGCAAGACCATCACATTCAAGTAATGCTGAGCAGAGGAAACAGGAGCAGGACTGTGGTGTGCTGGCTCACGTTTATGCACTGCACTCAATCTTGGGGATATGCGAACACACACCTGGTTTCTCTAGAGAAATGTACCCAGGCCAAACCTCCACAGGCCCCAGGTAGGTGAGAACATGGTTGTATCTCAGTCTTGAGCAAAACCTGATAGCTTACCTTAAATATTTTCCTCTGCCACACCACTTTCAAAATACATCTTACCAGGGGGATATGTGCAGACACATTTTTACAACTGAGGATTGTTTAACAGTGGAGAAATGTGTTTAGGGATGTGTTTCTGTTGGCCAAGTCTGTATTCATGTGTTCAATGTTTGAGACATGATGCAGAGATCAGCCTCTGAAATTTTCTGTGACACAAGATCCGGCTGCATTATTTTCAAGTATCCTTCCATCCCTAGACTCTACATCTATTTCTTCCTTGCCACAGAGAGGAAAAAGTCTTGAAAATGTGAAAAAAGTTGGCATGCACACACATGTGGATCAAAAGGCTTGGGGCCTGAGGGAGACAAAACCCTTTATATTTTTGTGTCTGACTTGATTTTTTATGTATTTTCCTCACATGTTATATAATTCCCTTTTACTTCTCCTGTGCATTCATTGCACACCAAAAAGTGTTTTTCTTTCATTTCCTTGATTTTGAGAATTTTTGTATGGACATGAAAATTTTGTGATATTTTGGCAGGATTTGGGTTATTCTTGCAAAAAGGTGGATCTAGTCCAAATCTATTAATTTCCGTTCAGATTGCTGAGCATGTAATTCATGTGAGAAGGATTCAAAGGCGTTTCATTGTAAGACTGCATGTATGTCAGGGAAGGGGATGGTCTCTCTTTTAGGTGACCTCTTTAGTTTGGACTAGATTCCTTATTTTAGTACTGCGAGTCACTTTAACACATGAGTTTTGGTGTGTCACTAGAGGTGATCCAAAACAAGAGAGTCTGATCAGAGGAAAATTTGTGACATATTGGCCTGAAAACTTTTCCTGTCCTTCCTGCTTCAGGACCTGCAGCAGTCCCACCATCCTATCTTGCCCTGTAGACAGAAACACTGGGGATTGTCTCAGACCTCCCAGGACTTAGGTCTGCAGCTGGGAATCAGGCAGCTCCACCTGAGGCTCTGCAGTATGCCAGCATCCGTGCCCTGACCCATGGAGCCAAGGCCTCATGAAATCATGCTTGACCAGTCTGATACCCTTCTGTGATGGTGTGACCAGTTACACAGATGAGGGGAGAGCAGAAGATGTTGTCTACCTAGATGTCAGCAAGGCTTTTGACACTGTCTCCCATAATGTCCTTACAGGTAAGCTTAAGAAGTGTGGGTTAGATGAGTGGGCAGTGAGGTGGATTGAGAGCCTCTGAGGGTTGTAGTCAGTGGCACAGGATCTAGTGGGAGGCCTGTAGCTAGTGGGGTTCCCCAGGGGTCAGTACTGGGTCCAGTCTTGTTCAATATATTCATCAATGACCTGGATGAAGAGATGGAGTGTACCCTCAGCAAGTTTGCTGATGATACAAAACTCAAAGGTGTGGCTGACACGCCAGAAGGCTGT
>JAVSBS010024513.1:89195-122940 GCA_033124195.1 Coracias cyanogaster | reverse complement strand
TCTGCCCTGGTGAGGCCACATCTGGAGTACTGTGTCCAGTTCTGGGGTCCCCAGTTCAAGAGAGACAGGGAACTACTGGAGAGAGTCCAACAGTGGGCTACAAAGATGATGGGGGGACAGGAGCGTCTCTTTGACAAGGAAGGGCTGAGACACCCGAAGCTGTTTAGCCTGGAGAAGAGAAGGCTGTGAGGGCATCTGATCAATACTTATAAAAATCTAAAGGGTTGGGGTCAAGAGGACAAGGGCAGTCTCTTTTCACTGGTGTTCAGTGACAGGACAAGGGGTGACAGGCACAATCTTGAACACAGGAAGTTCCACCTAAACATAAGGAAAAAAGTCTTTCCTTTGAGAGTGATGGAGCCCTGGAACAGGCTGCGCAGAGAGGTTGTGAAGTCTCCTTCTCTGGAGAAATTCAAAACCCACCTGGACGCATTCTGTGCAACCTGCTCTGGGTGACCCTGCTTTAGCAGGGGTATTGGACTAGATGACCTCCTGAGGTCCCTTCCAACCTCTACCAGTCTGTGGTTCTGTGACCCAGTAAGAGCTAGAGATTGCAAGCTTCTCAAATTTTTGGAGTTACTTGGTCTCCAGACTCAGGGCACTCTGCCTAGCATCCTTCCCCCAGCCCTGCAGACTGGGGCTGGCTGCCAGAGACCCTCATACCAGGGCTACCTTGCCTATGAGCAGAAGTCCTAATTGCTAACAGCCAAGGCAGACCCAGCTGGCTGGACTGGCCCAGCATCATGGACCCAGAGAGAGGGACCCTGGTTTTGTGTATCCTGCCCAGAATCCGGGCAGGGTTGTGCTTATTTAATTTGCTAAGAGCTTGAATTAACAAGAGATTTTTCAAAGAAAAACATTGCAGAAGTGGAAAGAAAAGTCTTTTCCCATTAAGTATAGTTTTGTCAGGAAAATTCCTTGCCATGTTTCCTATGACTGCAGGTGGCCTCTAGAGCTAGCAAGATGCTTCTTTTCAAAGAATGCATACAGAGTCTAAGATATGAAGCAGCGAGCTCTCCTCACTGGTGTTTCCTATTAGCCACTACAGCAATCTGTATCACCTTTCTCATCTGCCGTAGATTTCTGAAAGATAAACTAGTCCCATCATGATGGAGCCTGACCACTCCAGCCTAGATACCTTTAGGAGGAAGGAGTTGCTCCAAGGATCTCTTATGATCCTGAAAGGTTTGTAATAGAAACCTTTTGTAATTGTGCTAATCTTCAAAGAAGCGATGTGAAAATTCATGATGGGGATGACAAGCCACAAGAGTCGATACTTTAAAAAAATATATCATTTGCCAGGACTGCCAGCTGCTGGCCAGACACCGAACTAGCTTCCTTCCTCAAACAGAGATGTCCCCCATCTGCTGAATAAATGCTCCTTTTGTGCACATTTTCACAGCTGAGGTTTGAACCAAAGGCCTTGTGGTCTGCAGACAGCAGCTCCACAAAGACAGCCAAAAAGTTTCTTGCTCTCGACTAAACAGGCAGGAAGCTAAAGCCTTTCTCAGCTGGAAGCATTCTTTGCCTATCTCACAACATCCCTTCCAATCATATAAAAATCTTTGAAGGAGAACATCTCCCTGCAATCCTTCACAGAGCAAATCCACTCAGGCAAGGCATATTTTTGGGAAGGAGCCAGCTTTGCTTGGTGGTCCTGGCTTTTGGCATCCACCATGACTCAGTAGGGAAGAGAGAATAAATAAAATACTATTAAGAGGTACAACAATGTTACCAAATAGGATTGTGCCTCTCCCAATTAGAGTTGTTTTTCCTATCTCCATATGTTGCATATTACAGAGGTCTTTTGTTGGTAAACATATCCATGGCTCCCTGCAGGGGTGCCAGGGCCACTCACCAGCAACTTGGAGATTGAAATTGTGCATGAAGTCCGATATGCCATGCAAAGATGGTCTTGTTTCTATGTGTACTCTAACACAGAGAGGCTCTGAGGAGCTGGAAGCTGCTGGCAATTGGAACAATGATTCTTCCACAGATATCTTTCCCTAAGAAAAATAAGGTTGGGAATAGTCATAGTGATTTTTGTTTCTTTGTATTTCCACAGTAATAACAGAACAACTAAAACATTTCCATTGCTCCCTTCCACCTGAGAATCTCTGAGACCTTACCAAGGACAACAGTAATAGCCTATTTGTGAGTCAGGCAATGTTACCGCAGTTTGTAGGAGAGATATGAAGAAGCAAAGTGATTTTTCCTAGCACTTAGACACAGGAGCTGGTAACAGGGGCTTAACAACTCACTGTGCTTCAGCCAAGCTGCATCTGTGTTTCTGTGCTTAGCCCATGGCACATCCAACTTAACTGTCTTTCTCTGAGGACCAAGTTAAGCTGTTGCCTAGCCTTTAGTGGCAGACTTAGAAGTTATAAACACATGTAAAGACAGTCAGTGGGGCTTAGCCATTGTGTAATTATCTGCATATGATGGTAACTCGCTTTTCTGTTTAAGCTTTGAAATCACCTGGCATGTTGTTGGCAGAACAGGCAATAAAATTTCCAAATCCTGGTCCTCAGAGCTGTGCTTTAAGCACTGGCCTGTCAGTTCATTTCATGCTGCAGCAAACCAGGCACAACTTCGTAACAAAGCTTGAGCATGAACCACAGGAGACTGAATTTTCTAGTGTAGGCACAGTATGGGCTTTGAAATAGGATCTGTTTCTGACTCCAGCTGTTACTTCTTTAGCCTTTCCTGGCTAACCAAGTAAAAACTGATGGGCACCGGAAAACTCCTTTGTCATCTATTTCTCCATTAATTGTTGCAAATGTGTATGATTCAAGAGTGATGTAAATCATCATTGCCACCTCACTCTATTTATCTGTTTCTTGAGCAGACTTTCATAGTAACCAGCAACTACTGTATTTAAAGAATGCACTGTACCACACTTACTCAGTACAGTGCTTTGCCATGGAATAGCGAGAGAGAGAAAGAAAGAGAAAGGCAAGAAAAGAGAAAGACAGAAAGAGTAAGAAAGAGACGGAGGTAAAAAAAAAAAAGAAAAAAAGAAAAAAAAAAAAAAGGAACTTCATGTCCTTTATCAGAAGAAGAGAAAGATTAGATTTATTTCTGGAGTGACTATGAATACCAGATCGTCTAACAGCAGTTTAGGAGGTCTCTCTATATAGTCTACCCAGTCCCAGTTATTTTGATTCTGTGTTGCCAGCTGGCCTCTGCAGAAATCTATTCAGGGTTCAACTCTAAACAGTAATGTTTGGGAAAAGTACAATCTAAAACAGACAGATCTGTATGTGTTTAGGTTTTGCTTTCTTTCCACTTTTAAATATTAAAAATTGACTCCAGCTGTGGGGTAAAGTAACGCCCAACCTATAAAGACACTGACAAATAAATCACAATGCAATTTGCTGTGCATTTTCTGAGGTCTAAACACCAGCTCTTGAAAGGAATTTTCCATGATTACATCTTGGGAAGATAACTTCACTACCAACAACTCATTTGACTTTTATACTTCTTAAAAGTCATTGCATTCCAGCAGGGCCAGACCCTGCCATTACTTCTCTAGCACATATCTCAGGAGTTAATTGAGCTATCTGATGCTACACGGGACATATGCAAAGCTTCACTATCCATAGCCAACATTTTGTTAACCAGCATAGCTACCTTGTGATTTTCTAACCCGCTTTTACAAGAGTAAATTGCTGATCGAGTGTTCAGCCCCCTCAGCTGATCAATTCCACTTGAGTTCACTTCTTTGCAGTGTCAAGTTTAGGCAGCCTTGCCTGAAGTTAAAGCTTTTATTACTGTTCATCTCAAAATCACTGAATAGCAGAAAGTTTCCCACCTCATCAGGGTGCAGCCCCAAGAAGTCAGGTTTAGCTCCTGAATTCTGGTTCAGCTTACCCTGTCTCATTTTGTGGCCCGCAGCAATCACTCCTGCCTGTCCTATATTTCCTTCTCAGAAAAGGATAAATATTTAATGTTCAAGAAATGAAGAAGACAGAAATTCCATCCTAAAGGCACCACATTTCTTTTTTTCAGGGAGCAGCCATTAATCCACAGAGTCCCATTCATCTGCACAGCCTGAGTAACAATCTAGAAAAAGCTCTGATGTTGATATCGTATTTTTAAAATTATAAGTTAACTTACAATTGAAAAAAGCTGGCTTTGAACCAAAATCCCTTGAACTATCCTATTTCAATTATTTACAAAACATTAAAAAAAGAAATTTTCTGGCCATTGCCCTGTTCCTGCCAAAAGTTGCAATGTAAACTTTTTTTGTGGGGAAAACTAATTAAAGCAAAAATTCCCGACCAGTACTGTTCTGCATGGCATTTCACTGGTGCTTACTTCAGATCTGCAAGTTGGTCTCCCCTTGAAAGCCAGCCTACAGAAAGCCTGTCCCCACCAGGGAGGGGATTTAAGAGGTTCCTGCTGTTCCCTGCCTCCAGCTACGTTACCGCTGCCTCCATGGTACTGGCTCAGTGTTTTGTGTAGTTTTGTTCTGAAAAATAAAAAGAAAAGGCTCTGCTAAAATATGCTTTTGTTTCTACAAGATCAGTTCCCTGATCCAGCTGAAGTTTTGCATTTTCCTAATGAGAAAAATGGGAAAAAAATAGCTGGTGGAGATGCTTCGAGCCTCCTGCACACCTGCCTGATCACTGGAGGAACCCTAAAGTGCAAGTTCACTTTTAAAAGATGTCACTGGGGTCACAAACATGTCCCAACACCTTTGCCCTCCCTGTTGAAACACTTGCCCTTAGGTTAACTTGTGGGAGGTGTCAGACCATTCTTCAGAGCATCACCCTCCCCCAGTTCAGCTGAATCTTTTTGCTGGGATTACTGGGCCTTCACAGAATAATAGAATGCTTTGAGTTGGAAGGGATCTTAAAGATGATCTAGTTTCAACCCCCCTGCCGCAAGCAGGGACACTTTCCACTAGACCAGGTTGCTCAAAGCCCCATTCAACCTTGGCTTGAACCTTCTTATCCTCAGGAGAAGTGCACTCAGGAGCAACTCTTTATCTGGAAATCCAGAAAGGAGAAAAAAGCGCATCAATAGAGCCCTTAAGCTCAATAGAAACCACAACATAAGAATGAAGTAACTATGAGAAAGACTTAAAGGCCCCAAAGCTGTTACCAACAGCAAGAATTGCAAAAAAAAATCCAACCAAACCAAAAAGGTTTCAGTGAATGCAGCTGATGGTGAAGGTGAAGAAATCTTACCAAAAATGGTGGAAAATAAGAACTTTTAAACAGATGCACAACATACCTTACAGTAACAAGGGGGCAGTGTGTTAGGGCAAAACAGGGGGGGATATATACGAAGTTTATTGTGGTGAGTTAGATGGTTCATGCAGAAGAGCTTAATAAAATTTGGAAAGCCAAAGAATTTCCAAAAGCAATCTCTAACCAGAAGCAAATTGTGGCAGTATCACAGAGTTAAGAGAGATAAAAATATCTCCTTTAAAAGGTGTGAGGGGTGGAGAAAGGATTTGGAAACTTATAACTTAGACAGCTTTGCAATGATTTAAAGTTATTCAAATAAAAGCATTTATTTAGGAGAGCCTAGATGGAAAAAACACAATAAGAAATAGGGGCATGGAACTGTCAAAAGCAGATCACGCCAAAGTAATCTACATTCCCTCTTTGAAAAGAAATGGAAAGGGCGAAGTAGCTGTGATCTATCTTGACTTTAGTAAGATTTTCAACATATTTCTATATTGAAACATCTTGAATATCATTTCTATACGATGTTCTCGTGCAGAAACTCAGAAGTCTGGTCTAGCTGAAACTGCCATGGGGAGGGTGCACAAATAGTTGGAAAATGTAATTTTAAAGGTACTCAAAAAGTAATTCCCAAGAATTTGCTGACCAACAGGAATAGCTGCATACATGAGCTTTCATAGAAATCTGTCCTGGGTTTGGTACTGTTCTGTACTTCCATGAATGAGCTGAATGATGGAAGAGCAAACATGCTCATGAAGTTCACACATGACACCATGCTGGCAGGCTCTTTGGGGGCCAGGAGAAGAATTTAAAATGATCTTGATAAATTTAAGAAATGGTCTGAAAGCAATTAGGTGAAATTCAATAAAGGCAAGTACAAAGTCTTAGGCTTGGGAAGGGAAAAATCTATCACACAAAGACAAAATAAATGCAGGAATGTCTCTTTCTAAAAATAAGGCCATTTTTGAAGCAGAAAGTGCTCAAAATTGCAGTCCAATTTTCATGAATCCTGAGGGCAATGAGAATGTCAGGTAATGAATGAGCGCTCCTCTAGGACTTTAGCCTTAACTTTTCACCTACATGAAAGATCACAGAAGTTCTCACATTTCTGTTTCCTAAAAGATGGGGAAGGGGCAATAGGCTGGCTTTGTTCTGTCCTGATGTTGGGACTCTTCCTTATTGCACTACTGCTATGAGTTAAGGTGCATTTGGCAATTCTAGGAGGAAAGAATAAGGAAAAATACATGCTTTTTGTTTTCTTCATAAGTATCAGTACATCGATATCAGTATCAAGAGCCTCTCTATTTTCCTGGCTGATAATATCCTGCCTGGCCACATGGAGTTAAATCAAAGCCGGCTGTTATTGAGAAGCTAGCAGGAAATGAAACAATGTAAACCTGTAAATAAGTATAAATGTATACGGTCCCATCATAGAGAATACGAAGAGTCCCTGAGAAAGCAATAGAAACTTATCAGTGGGAAAATGGCCCTTTCTGTGGCACAGAGTGCGTGCAGACCTTGTTACTGGAGGGAGATTTTGTTTCCTGGTGGGGAGGCACGAAGGCCACCACAGGAAATCTTTGTCAAATGACAGCTCTGTGACGAGTTATTCTGGCCCAATACCAGCACAGGGTCAAAGGAGAGCAACAGGCCAGGAAGGTGCTGGTGTGGAAGGCAAAATGTGGGCAGGAGCATCTGGAAAGAGCTGCTGCAGGACATGCAGTGAGAAGGCAGGAGCTGGTGCTCTCCGTTGCCTGTGATGCAGTGCAGCCCTGTCAGAATGAAGAAATGAAGTTTTGTTTTAATAGTGTTAATGATCTTGATTCCCTCAGGCCTTTGTTCAAGACCAGCTGGATGGGGCCTTGAGCAAGCTGGTCTAGTGGGAAGGGTCCCTCCCATGGCAGGTGGTTTGGAACTAGATGATCTTTGAGGTCCCTTCCATCCCAAACCATTCTATGATTTGATGATTCTGTGTTTGCAGTGACAGGATTTTACATATCCTTACCTACACAGAGCAGGGCTAGCTTGGCTTTTAGAGCAGTTGTCACTAATGGGGCTCCTTTAGTCAGCACAGTGGGTTAGTTCCCTGGAGGGTGACATGGGAGGCTTTCCTGGCAGAGCATGATGCGCTGCATAAACATCTCTCTACTCCCCAGGGAGTGGGTGGCCTCTGCCTCCCCTTCTTTGTGTGGTGGGGCTCTGCATCTTCTGTACTTTAAATTTGAAAAAAACATTCTACTGGAAATAAAGGGTGTGGGCATTTCAGAGACCTTGGGAGTTAAGAGGGTAGGAGAGAGTGTGTAAGTACTACACAAACTGGCTGAAGATAAAGAAAGGGAGAGATGGGGCAGTCCTGGAAAAACTGAGCAAGTGACAAATGTTCCCCTCTTAGTAAATGAGTAAGCAATAACAGAAAATAAATACAAATTCACTGTTTTAACTCAGGGCCAGCTCTTGCTGTCTTCAATGTGCGGGTTGTTCCTGGGCACCACAGCCCCCAGCATCATGCAGTTTTAATGATGTCTCTGCAAGCACACAGACAAATTCTGAGGACATCAGTGGGTTTATACAGGAGCACATGTGGGTTGCTACTGTCTCCTTTGTAAACTTTAAGAAATCGGTGGCAATTCTGCAAATAAGCTAAAGATCTCAATATTAATATGCTACTTAGAGCCACTTAGCAAGTAACACCTGCTCTTCCAAGGACGGCAATTGATTAAAACAAAAGCTTCCATCAAAAGCCCAAACGATCTTAGTATTAAATCCAACTACCCTGCAACAAACAGCACTTCTTTCTCCTTGTTGTTATGCTGTAATGGCATATATTACCTTTTGTTAATTTTTCTGGTTTTGATGACATTATCAGTTCCATAAAGGCTACCAACTGTCACCCAGAGAGAACCAGGTTCATGACAACATGACTTGCTGATCTAAATGAATTGTGAGTGTGCAGTGAGAAGTGATGTGGTTAAACCAGGATTTGCTGTCTGAAGAGAGGCACTATTTGTGGAGGAAACGAATTCCTGTGCAGAGATGTTTAAATGTATTTCAAGCATGTAGGATTTTGCGGAAGGGTGACTTTCACTCTGTGTGTATTTACCCTCTCTTCCACTAACCAGATACCAGCTGAAGAAGGAGATCATTGCTGTCAGCTCTGAACTATGAAAGAGCTTTTGGAGTGGAAACATCATCTGTGGCTCCCGTGTTCGCTGCCAGCCTCCCATGGCTCTGTGCACAAGCATGACAGCTAATGGGGACACCTGCACCTATGGTTGGGCTTTCCTTGCTGCCAGTAAACATTGCAGGGGTAGAGCTGAGGACATTGAGTAAGGACCACAAGGCTGTAGCGATGTTTGCAGCCTGGCAAAGAGACGTGCATTTGTGTGACGTATAAGGGAATACATTTTACTTGCAGTTGGGGGTTGGACAGCACTGCAAAACTAACACCAGCTTTTCTGGTGTTTGTTAGTTTTGCAAATACATTGCCCCTCTTAGCTGTAAAATATGAGATATCCAAGTGTAGATGTCAAGCAGAGCCCATCAAATGCTATGGGATTTAGTTTTCCTAAATTCTCCAGCTGAGGTCACAGTTGTATTCAAGGACCACGCTGTCCCTGGAGATACAGCGCTTCAGGCTGTTGTGCCTTTGCCTGCCAACTCTAAAAGAAGAAGGATAAATTAAGCTCTTATGTGCTGAGTATGCATACAGTGATCCACCTAGATTGGAAGGAGTTTACGAAAAGGCTCAGTTCTACAAATGTTTATTGCTACAATACTGTGACATTGTTCTGATAGAAAATGCTGGCTTCCTATCAGTTATCTAGGAAAGAGAAAAACATCCCAAACCAAGCTAACTCTAGATTCTCCTCTGTCTTTTGAGATTGAGAAGCAAGTAATTACAACAGCTTCTGCTTTTATTTACTCAGGTGTAAATCAGTTGCAGTTAACAGAGTTTTAGGTAAGGAAAAATGTTAAAAAAAAAGAAAAGTGAAACCACACTGATCAGATAATCCCTTGATCTCCCTGCTGACAGGGGAAGTCAGCACTTGATTTGGCCCTTGCACTATACCAACTGCCAAGTAATATTATTGTTATTATTACTGTAATCTTTTTTCTTCCTGCAGTGTTCATCCATGTGTCAAGGTGCTGGATACATTGAAGCCATTTTCAATGTTCCTCTCCTTCTGTGCTCTCCTGTCTCTTCTCTGTCCCTCACCGCACTGTCCTGGGAAGGCTTTTTGTCGAGTATAAATGTCAAATTGTATGTGAAGCTGAGACTTTTTGATTTTTGAAGTATCTGCTTTTGCCTGTAGGAAATCATTAAGTACCACCAGTTGGCTAGAGAGCCAGGGGGAATGTCAGTATTTGTTGGTGTATACCTTATAAACAATCAGTAATTCAAAGCTGCAAGACTGTGTAAGTGCCTGCACTATATAAGCGAATGTTGCTGCTGAGATTCCTGCCCTCCCTTGCTCTGCTTACCCCTGGAGGTACCTAGTGCAACTTTCCACTCCTCAGAGTGGGCAGATGTCCTATTCAGGATCCAGCTGTGTTGATGGAAAAGATGCTCCTGGCAGGTGTCCACGTTCTTCATCCCCACAGCTTGCTCATGGGGACACAGGTGGAAGTGCTTTGTAACCTAACCCCTGGCTGGCTCAGGACAAGCAATTTTAACAGTTTTAGATCACCCAGGATGATTTGGGTTTGCCTGCTTGCAGGGATGGGGATGCTCACATCCCCTTCAGTGCTAATGGAGGGGAGGACAGCAATTGCAGCCGCACCCAGAAAAGCAGGCTGCAGCCTTGAATCTGAACAAGTGCTCTGGCTTAATGCAATCCATTTAAAGCTGCCATAATTAAGCTGATATATCTCTGTACATGCAGAATAGGTGTGCAGCCTTACATGGGCTTGTTATAGTTGTGTTAAATTCGATTTGAAGTATGTGAGAAAAGAGCTTGCACCTTCCTCACACTGGTGTTTTTGGAGGCTTTTGCAATACTAGCAAATGAGCCCGACATAAGTGTTGTTTGTTGGCCTTGCAACTGGAAAGAGACACCAGTAGGATGGTTTACACTGGGAAATTACATCATGTTAGAACATGTTGCTGGAGACTTCTGGTGGCTACCACAGTGTAATTTCCCGTCATAAACAAGGCCTGTGAGACAGCTGTTGGGAGGCCAAGCATCAGCAGACTGGGCTGATCCTGCTCTCATCTGAGCTCCTTGGGCAGTGGGTGACTCAGCCACACGCCACAGGTGCTGCAGCCAGGGCAGGACTGAGCTCCAGCCCTCAGCGTCATTCCAATGACATGGTGGAGGCACACAATGTAGTTTTGCTTGCTGGCTGTAAGTGGTTTGTTGGGAATTTTTGTTGTTGGTTTTTTTTTCCTATCTTTTTAAATGGCCTTCAGATAACTAGATCATGGTTTTGTTTTGATTTTTTTCTACAGTCTCAAAACAAGCAAAATCTCCCCTCTTCCCCTAATAGTCTGCAATCAAGGATAGGGAAGTGTCGATTAACAGGCTCTCTATGCTCAGTTCTGTGACTGGATGGGCAGACAGTGCTTTTAGGCAACGATAAATGGGGCAAAACATCACATAGGCTTTTTGTCTCCACTATTTAAAATTCACTTGCCCCAAAATACCAAGAGTTCATTGGGTTCCTGGTGTTAGGCAGTTATGAAGAAAGCAAAAATAGCACCTACAAGAACTGTTAATTCAAAATTTAAATGGGAGCCTATGGTTTAATTATATATAAGGAAAGGTTAAATACCAAAGTATAGTTGATTGTATTTCAGATGAGGTTAATTATTCCCAGGTCATACCAAAGTACTCTGTTCTCTGCTCTTATCTCTTCTGTCACCCTGTGCACATGCTGCATCACTTTACGCAGGGCCTTGGTGAGGGGTGGTGGTTGTGGAGCTTCTCACACCAGATTCTTAAGCAAACATGAAGTAATGTGTTATTTTGCATACCGTACTGTGTGCATATTTTATACAGTGAAGTAGGTGATTTTTACATCAAGATAAGGGTAACAGTAAGCAGAAAAAGCTATAAAACTATGGGAGCTGAGAAGATAAAATCTGGATTACCTTTGGAGCTGAGAAATTTCAAATATTGAAAGGGGATAAATCAAGGACAGTCCTTCACTCTGAGATGGCAGAAAGACCACTTTGGGCAGAGGGCTCACTTCTGGTGCAGCACAATCCTTGGACTTGATTCATACACATGGAATCATACAATCATAGAACAGTTTGGATTGGAAGGGACCTTTAAAGCTCACGTGTTTCATCCCTGCCTGCAATGAGCAGGGGCCTCTTTAACTAGATCAGGTTGCTCAGAGCCCCTTGAATGTTCCCAGGGATGGGGCATCTACTAGGTCTCTGGGTAACCTGTTCTAATGTTTCACCACCCTCGCTGTAAAAAATCTCTTCCTTATATCTAGTCTCAATCTTCCCTCTTCTAGTTTCAAACCATTATTCCTTGTCCTGTCGCAACAGGCCCTACTAAAAATATTGTCCCCAACTTTCTTATAAGCCCTCTTTAAGTATTGAAAGGCTGCAATAAGGTCTCCCTGGAGCCCTCTCCAGGATGAACAATCCCAGCTCTCTCAGCCTTTCTTCATAGGAGAGGTGTTCCATCCCTCTGATAATTTTTGTGGTCTTCCTCTGGACTCACTCTAACACATCCATGTCTTTCCTGTTCTGGACACAGTACTCCAGGTGAGGTCTCATCAGAACGGAGCAGAGTGGCCTTGACTTGCTGCCAACACTTCTTTTGATGCAGCCCAGGATATAGTTGGCTTTCTGGGCTGTGAGCACACGCTGTTGGCTCATGTCCAGCTTTTCATCCACCAGTACCCCCAGATCCTCTGGAGGGCTGCTCTCAATCCCTTCATCCTCCACCTTGTATTGATACTGGGAGTTGCCCCAACACAGACGCAGGACCTTGCACTTGCTGTTGTTGAACCTCAGGAGGTTCACATATGCCCACTTCTTAAGCTTGTCCAGGTCCCTTTGGATAACATCCCATCCCTCAGGTGTGTCAACTGCACCTCTCACCTTGGTGCCATCTGCAAACTTGCTAAGTGTGTATTTGATCCCACGATGTCATTGATGAAGGTATTAAACAGTACTGGCTCCACTATGGACCTCTAGGGGACTTCACTTGTCACTGATCTCCATCTAGACAATGAGCCATTGACCACTACGTTCTAGATGTGCCCATCCAACCAATTCCTCATCCTCTGAACAGTTTACTCATCAAATCCATATCTCCTATTTAGAGAGAAGGATGTTGTGGGGGACTGTGTCCAAGGCCTTATACGAGTCCAGACAGATGACATCTGTATGTAGCTCTTCTTTTGTCCACTGATGTAGTCACTCCATCATAGGAGGCTAGTAGGTTGGCCAGGCAGGACTTTGCATTGCTGAAGCCTTGCTGGCTGTCTCTCTGTCCTTCACGTGTCTTAGCATAAGTTCTAGGAGGATCTATTCCATGATCTTCCCAGGCACAGAGGTAAGGCTAACAGGTTGATAGTTCCCAGCGTCCTGCTTTCTACCTTTTTAAAATGGGCACAATGTTTCCCTTTTTCCAGTCACTGTGGACTTCACCTGACTGCCCTAATTTTTCAAATATCATGGCAACTACATTGGCCAAATCCCTCAACTCTGCATTGCAACACTAAAGGTCCTGTGGAAAGCAGACAGTGATTTCAGAACCTTTGGTGTCTGGATGGAGTGCCTCAAAGTGACAAGATTTTCAATATGAGATGTACAAAGATCCTACAAAGCTATGTTCCCATAGTGTTGCTATACGAACTACCCAAAATGAAAGCCTATGAAATCTCTGGTCACTGGAAAGTCTTTCTCTGTCATTATTCTCCACTGGATAAAGAGAAAGTGTAAACCGTGGGTAAGACTTTAAGCCTTCCAGGGATACAATACTTGAGCCATTCCTAGAGAAGCTTGTTCTTTACGTAATGTAAAGCCACCTCCCTTTCAATTCCTGTGTATTTTATCCCCACAGTTTTACTGAGAAGCAGCTCACAATGAACCACTTGAAAGATAATGCTGTATCTGCAAAAGAAGGAATTTCTCTCTTACAGTTCAGCAGCACCAGCACACGCTGGAAAACAAGCATGCGCCACCAGACAGTATGGCACACGTGAGGAACCCTAATGAAACAAACTGCTTATAATGCGACTGCATGCAGAGCTCTAACATGATTTTGAGTAGCTGCTTTCAGTACCTTGGAGCATTGAATCAAACTGCACAGAGCGAAGAGAACCTGCTGTTGGTTTTCATTAGGGGAAAGAATTGTTATTTTGGCATGTCTACACCGTGGAGTCTTGGTCTGTGCTGGGGAAGTGTAGGTGCTACCAGAATGCAAATTTTTAAAAATAACAGACACCAAATGCACCCTTCTTTGTTGAAAATATGGAGGTTGGAAGAATCTGTATTCACATCTTCAGACAACATAAAATTCATCTACTAGTACTGAACTAATTTATTACAAAAGCTTAATATTTGCAATACTCTATGTAAAACCACTGACACATCTAGACAGGGAACATATCTACACAGGGAACCCTTGCAAGCCATACTTGAGGCTCAGGGGTCACCTACCTACAAAAGCCAAAATGCCTGGCAAATATGTTTCCCATTGAAATTTTTCATATGAAAATTTTGCTATTCTTCATTCATTTTTGTCTTTTCTGCAGCAAGACAGAAATTGTTATTTCCTGGACAATTTACAGATGTTCATTTGGAAACCTGAGACTGAGTCGTGCTGTTTAATAGGTTTAATTAAAAAAAAAAAAGGTGCCATTGCAAAAAAATGAACACCCATTTTCCAAGCAGCTTTATCAGCACCATGACTGCTAATGGTAGGAAATTCATATTCAGCGATATGTAAGGCAAAAATAGCTAAGGGTTATTTTAGACCACTTTGACCTGAATCTCTGCTGTGCTACAAAACCAATTAAAGTTAAGAGTCCAACCCAGCAGCCCGCGGTCCCCATCCCCTGCACCGTACAGCCCTGCAGCATGTCAGGCAGCCTCCCCAGCAGGCCGTAGCAGAAGCTGCTGTGCAGCAATCCCAGCTGAAATACAGTGTGTCCCAAATTCCTTTTCCCTCCTGCCATCAGGGTGGGCATGCGTACTTGGACTGGGAGGGGTTGTGACATTGGTGTGATGCCTGCCTATCCCTTGGGATTTCTCGTGTCCCAGGCTAACCCTGCAATACAGTTAACAAGCAGTGAGAATATTTTTTTCTTCTTCTTTTTAGCAGTCTTTGTCTACATTTGAATTTTCAAAAGTAACAAACTCAGGAGCTGTACAGGTAAAAGAAATGCAATCTCACAAGTCCAACACGGGCTTACTGGCATAATCCCGACTTTTCCATTCCCATATCCCAGGACAGAGGGGAGGATGTACATGTAGAAAAGATTCATCCTGAAGGACAACACAAAAACGGAAAAGACAGGGGAATGAGACAAGACTGCATCCAGTGCAAAAAGCTAAGTTATATCCTTCAAACTCTAAAATACTATTTCTCACCAAGAATCTGAATCATCCTCTATGAAAAAGAGAAAAACTAAAACCTCAAAATGTTAAAGCCCTAAAATCTCCCCTGGCTTATAGTTTTTATCTGTATCTGAGCTATTTATAAAGCCAATCTCCACGATTTCTGTCATACATTTCAGTTATATATGTCCTGAGCTAGCAAACCAGTGAATACAAACATGATCTATATAACCATGGTGGTAAGTGAAGATACCTGTACCCACTCAAAACTGTGCTTATTTAAATAACAGGAATTGCTCCATTTAATTTATAAAGACATGAGTAGGTTTCTGCTTGAAATTCTGCTAATAGTTGAAAAAACCTAATCTGTTATGGACAGAAAATGGGCTCTCCCCACCCACACATGCCTCTGGGATTTGATCAGTGACCTTTGGGAGAAACCCACAAAACCTATTCCACTTAGGAGAGTATATTACAGGGCAAAGGAAAACCTTGCAGGCTGAGGTTTGGGTGGAATCCATTTCTTCCACATGTGCAAAGACTGGATGAGGAATTGGAGGATCCGCAACAACCAAACAGAAACTTCTCCATATGTTACGCACATAAGCCACTCTTGATTGAAATCCTGTAAATCTTTTCCTTATATGTTTCCTTGTCTGGTATAGCTTGATTTCAATTTATACTGCTCTTTTTGTCTTTCCATCATGTTCAAAACTATCATAAACAGTCTGTAAACTCTGTATCACAAATGGCTTTCTAATAATAAAAAAGGTATTTTCAGAAGAAAGATCAGTTCCTCATTTCTAGGTTGAAAAAGGGACACTGTCACGCAGTCTGAGGTAAAAAGAAAAAAGATCTATTCATCTTTAAATTATTATAATAAGGTAAAAAATACCATAAATATAGGAAGGAATGTTCCACAGGCTCTAAATAAGGAATCAAATTTCTGGCAAGAAAATAAATACTTTGCCCAAAGGAAGTTTTAAAACTCATGAAGCATCTCTGATGGAGGTATTTTCTATATGAATTGTTTTTAAGAATGTGAATATATATTCTAATAAAACTGTCTATATCTAGAAAACATCACAGGCAACATATGTATTTTCTCCACTAATGAAGTTAGTTTTTCCTTCAGTGAATTATTTAAAATTCCTCATTTGTCTGAAGAAACTGTATTACCCCACTAACAGATACCCCTGCAAAGCCCTGTTTACTTACACCATGATAGTATTCCTCACCAAAGCAAACATTGCAGTTCTGCAGCAACTGCCTCAGGGATCTTGACTTGCTCTTTCAGGAAACATCTGCATCAATACACCTCAGTGAAGATGTTCTCTGTGAAAGTAATCTATCGCCGTGTTCTTGATTTATTATTAATTACTGTTATGCTGTCCAAATAATCCCAAAATTTTATCCCCATTGCTGAAGATCTGCATGGGGCTTTTTTTGCTTGGATGGTTTTAGAAGAATAAAAGCAGTATTTTCTGAAACACTGCAGTGAGTATGGCTGTAGTTAGAGCAAAAAACATTGCACTTTGATCTCTGGCATTTATAAAAGCTGGTTTATAATCAAGATATCTTATCTGTTCTTATAGGGCAAAAAAGTACATTTATGAAAACAGAACTTCTAAGGAAATAAATCTATTGAATCTTAATTTAAAACGCAAAGGCATAAAAAGATTTTGTCCTTTGTAATGTGAAGAAAGCTCGTTTCCAATTCCCTAAATATTTTAACAAGCAAAATTGTGTATATACAAGCTTTGCAATATCAATTGCCCAGTTATTAAACATATTTGAGCTCTTCCCCTGCTCCTAACACACTCTCACACACACAGACATACGCAATATTCATGTTAACAATTTATTTCTTGGAGGGAAAAAACCAGTGTGCTCTCAGTCCAGTTATCCTGGAGTTTGCCTCAGGTTATTTTAGTTTTTATGTTTAATATTGCAGGGATTTTATGGATTTACCAAAATACCATAATTTTTATTTTTAAATCACTTTTTTTCCAAACAGATCCAATCCAGATCGAACCTTTTTGTACTCTGTTTCAGTTCACTGCCACCATATGTAAGCGTTGTCAAGGTTGTAATACATAAAGTTTCTGGCTCCAGGGCTGGTTTCACTGTGGTTTTGGAATACAGATTTTTATAATATGCAGTTTCCTTCCTCTGAAGTCAATGGGCTATTCCGTGGAACCATGTTTCTGAGGCACAGGTCAGATCTTCAAAGGCACAAAGGCACCCAAATCCTATTCAAGTATATTCCACTGATTTGAAGTGAGGTGCCTGCCTTTTCCCATTCAGATGAAGGGGACTCCCCAAAACATAGCTAGAGCCAGGTTAAACAGACAATCCCCAGACAATCTCATGACTACCTGTCCTGTAGCCTTGTTCATATAGGCAGGGCATGCTCTTCTTTAAGTGAGACTCAATTGATGCAAACAGAACCATCCTCAGATTGTTCCAACTCATGCCATGGATGAGATTGGAAGAGCTGATGGATTTTTTTGCCCTTGGATTGCTTGAGTTTCTGTGATGTTACTGCATACACATGTGCAGTGAGCTTGCTGCACAGATGGTCTGAATGCAAGTGCCTCTGATATGGACATCTGATGCTTCTGGGACACACCAGATTGGCTGAGCAGGAGCAAAGCTGCTGAATAGCACGTAGGCAAAGGCGTTGATAGTGTCCAGAAGCACTCCGTCTTCTGTGTCTTCTCTATGAATGTGCAACCTCTGAAGCTGCCTCAAAGCATCAGATCTACTGTATTGGTGCATGGTGATAACAGCGCGTGCTTCCAGCAGAATTTATCTGCTGCAGCACAGTAGCCACGGCTGCAAAGTCTGGAGGGCTGCCAGTGCACTTGGAGCTATTGTACTGGACCTTCAACCAAAGCTGCTGTATGCCCAGAAAGTCAGCCAAACACAAGTAAAATCCTCAAAACTAAATTAAATCTCCAAGAGAGAAAAAGGGGACGTGTGCTGGAAAACTCAGCTGTATGGCATTTTGAATCCCATCTCCCAAGGAATGTCACCTTGCTTGGCTGTCCCATCCACTCTGGCTGTCTCATTTGGGCTTCTGCTTTCTGATAGATCAATGCTCTCTGACTTTTGGAGATCTGCATGGACAATGGCATACTTAGGCCAAATTTTACAGTGACAGAACAATGGTTTCAGCTCTGTACATGTTCATTAAGAGAAACAGTTTTTAAAGAACCCATCAGGCCAGGGCTATACTGCAAAGCCTTATTCCTTTAGCTGTTTCAAAAGGTGCACATGACTGGAAGAAGAAGTCATCATACAATATGTGTAGTACCTGTGTAGAAAATTTAAATTGTCAAGCCATTTGGATGCAAACTGGGTATGTTTGGTTGTACTACAGGTCCTTCCGTAAGACAGGAAATAAGAGGCAGGGAAGAAGCCTAGTTCTTCAGATTAAGGTTCACTTGTAATCTGAAGAGCTGGGTCATTGATTTCAGGATGAGAAAATAGAGACCTCATGTACACAGATTATAGCATAGATCTTGTTTTAGCAGGTATTAAAATGGGTGATCCAAAGGACAGCTTTGTCTTTCTGGCGTTTGCCTCAGTGGGAAGGAGTATGTTAGGAAAAAAAATAATCACACCACAATTTTCCCGCTACTCATATTTTTTTTCCATAAGACATCACCAACCACTCTCTATGCCCACCTCCTTGGTGAGTTTCCATGTTCCTATGTAGCCAGAGCAGATACTACCTCACTGTATGCAGGTGTATCCTTCCTAATTACAAATGTGAAAAGCAAGTCTCTGGCTCCTCAGCAAGGTCCCTCCCTCTCGCCCTGGACCTGAGGAAGATGCAGGTCTTTGGACCCATGCTGGGAAGCCCCAGGGAGGCGTAGATTGGGACAGGGATGATCCAGACCTCTCACAGGCCTGTGTACAAGGAGAGGGAGTGAAGGGAAGACAGATGGGCACCTCCCGAGGATGGAGAAATTGAGCAGATACTTGAACAAAACCTCACAGACAATTTTTTCTGGCTAACCTCTGCCATAATTCTTCTCACAGCAAAGCTGATCCGGTACATCATTTCCATGAGACAGAAGGCAGTTTTAGCACTGCTCACTTCTCAGAGGTCTTGGACACTTGCTTTTAATCATATAGTGTATGCTGACATCTGGTGGCATTCAGTAACCAAATCTTCATTAAACAAATTACAGTTTTAAGGAGTCTGTAATCTTATATTCCCTTAGCTGGATCCAGAAACAGGATTCCTCCCAGACCACTTCAGACTGGGAATTAGTCTAACACATACATACGGGACTGGCATGGCCCTGGATCTCTTGCAAGACGCACGCTTGGGCACCAGCCTCCAGATAAGGAAGGAATTGTCAGCCAAGGGACCTGACTATGTACAAACACAGTCAATAGAACACAAAATGGAGAAAATAGCATCTTACCATTCCCCATTCTGAGCACAGAGAATCACTGCACTACAAAGGAGTGATGCAAAACTACCATGGGCTTTGGCAGGAACAGAGTCACTGTAAAGTCTTAGGTGATAACAATTTTCCTGTAATTTATTTTATCTTTATTTCAAACTGGAGAGAAAGAAGAAAAATGGCATGTATGAGTAGTGAGTGAGATGCACCAAAACCTTGTTTCATGGCAAGTGAGAATAAGTAGCACGGAGTCAGCTGTCATAGTTTAAAAGACATCCATGATGTAGCTGTTCCATTAAAATTTGGATTAAAATCATGTTTAAATTTCATTTCCTGCTTTTGATTAGTTTTAAGAGCAGTTGATGGTCTTGTGATTTGAAGATTTTGCATTTTAAATTTTGTGTACATGGTCTGGAATTTTATGTGAAATTGTGGGTTTGATCTTTGACCTCTGTTTACTACAGTCCTGATTTGCCACTAATTTGATAGCAAGCTATAAGGGCCTACTGTAAACAAGCTGCTCACTTTACATAGCTATGTTTGGCTCCTAAATGAAGAAGTATGTATGGAATATACTTTGGGTACTGTAGCCTCCTAAAGAAATAATAAAAACCACATCACTGTTTAGCTGTCCAGGTAACATTTACATTTGGTGAAAATAAGTTGCATGCCTAATAGAGAGAGAAAATGCAATTCTTATCCATCTTAAGTTTGTTTGTTTAAAATGGTTCTTTAAAGTATTTGAGAGATCAGTCCTTCTCCTTTGAAGTCAGTGGGAAGTTTGCCATTGATTTTAAAAGGATCAGGATTAAGCCTAAATTGATAGGGTCTAAAAGGCAAAAATGAAAATGTCCAAAGTCTACAAATCTCTCACTGATCCACCATCCAGAAAGGGAGACAAAAGCCTTCTTCAAGGTCTGTAATGTACATCTTGATTCCAGGACTCCTGGTTTTTGTACATTTGTAGACTTCAAGATGGAAAGCAACTTCCAGCAGGATTGTAATTGGTAGCATATGGGGTACTACATACTTGCACCATGGACTTGTAAAGCTGCTGGGGGAAGGGAGATGAAAGCTGCTTGTAAAAATCAACAGGCTGTCTGTACACATCTTGCACAAGTTGTCCTGTGCTAACACTATGTGGTATAGCCTGCCTGCAATCCACCCCAGGGAGCTTCCCCAGCTCACAGGTTCAGGCCTTCAGGTACTGCCTTACACACAGGAAGAGACCCCACAAAGGTCTGCCTGTAGACATTTAACTCAGAAACACATGATCATCCTGCACAAGCTCAGCACTTTTTGCACGTACCTGACACTAGCAGCCATGTCCTCTGAGCAGCAGGTAGAAGCAAGGTCTTCAACTTTCTCCAGCATCACCCAGCTGGGACCATCTAGCAGTGAACTTCCCATCACCTGGGCTCGATCCTCACCATGGAGAGAAAGTGGTGGTGGGAACACCTAGGTACCCTGGAGGAAGGGCTGTTGTCCTATGTGGCAGAGGAGGAAACCATAATCTCTTTCATTTTCTGGTTTAGGGAGTGGTTCATCTACAGTGACAAAGTGTAAGCTCAGAGAAGTTGATGGGACATGGGCAAGCAAACATGAAAGGCCCTCTGTTTTCTTCTTCAGACACCCAAGTGCATTAAGTACCTAAAATGAAATGACCCTGGTGCCAAGTGAAGAAATCCATGGATGACTTCAGGAGGCTAAAGCAACTACAGGTAGGAAACTGCATAATGACTCTGTTGGTTTCAGACAAACCAGAGTTCAGGAAGACACGTGGATCAAGCACCATTCCAGATCATCTGAACCTGAAGCTGACAAAGCAAGTCTCCAAAGCCTCATGACCAAAAAAAGGAACATCATCTTCTGTTCACAGAGACCCATTCTTGGCCAAAGAATATAAGATAAAAATACAGCATCAAAGCAAGGGAATCAATGCAATTAAAACCCACAATAGTTTCTTGTGTCTCCATTGCTCCTAAGTAACCCAAGCTGTTAAAAGCCTGAAGG
Source organism: Coracias cyanogaster (assembly GCA_033124195.1). NCBI lineage: Eukaryota > Metazoa > Chordata > Aves > Coraciiformes > Coraciidae > Coracias > Coracias cyanogaster. The sequence continues at coordinate 101,779 of JAVSBS010024513.1, read as the reverse complement.
GAACCACTAAAGAAGGTGAATGTAACTTCTTAGGCTGTGTAGCCCCTTCTCTTCTACCCTAAAATGACTGGCAATAGAATGGGAGGAGTCAAAGATTGCCACCCTGCAGATTACTCAGTTTAATCAACCTTGAGATTTTCTAGCAAACCAAGTCAAGCAGCATCTACTCCATCTTCACAGATGCTACGACCCACTGTGTGTTACTTAGAGGGAGTGCGATGCTACTCACAGGGAGAATGAGTCCTGTCCTGATTCTGATGTGCATCAGCTGCCACAGCCAGACTCACACTTGTATTTCTGTTGCCTTTGCCCAGGTGTAAACAGAGAGCCAACAATAGCAAGTCAGGTCATCTTTCTGAAGATACCTTCCCTGAGGTTTTTTTTGAGCTATCCCAGATTCCGCAGAGTACAACAAGGACAACAACCAAAAAGGCACATGCAGGGAATCATACATGGTGCATTTTGAACGTATCCCCAGTGATGTGACCCTGACTCTCGTGCCAGAGCTTTGCTGTTTTGCTAGCATATTGTGATGCCCGCTGAGAACATCTTACATTTCCATGGGTTTGAAGTGGCTCTTGTCTATTCTGCTGGCCCACCTGGCAAGGGACACCCCTACTTTGAAGGGCTCTCAAACAGAACTCGATTTTGGGCAGAATCTTGCAGCACAGAGATCACCACTGAAAATTGGAAATAATGTTCTCCATTGAAACACCCTGGAGATCTCATCTTCTGCTTCCATGTCATGGGATGTTTCCTCAGAATATTTTAATCATCAGTCCCAAGAGCTTTAATACCTTTATGTCAATCACCTCAGCAGCGCTTTCAGCCTGAAAAGAGCAATGCACAAGTATAGGGACATTTGTGCATACTGGTTGGTTTTTCTAATAGAGCATGTCAACTGAGCAGAAATAGTTTCTAAAATACTGTTTACTTTCTTCATAAGTCTGGCTTACAACACAAAGGGTTTTTATACATGTAAGACAATCACAGATTTTTGATAAAGGATGCCGTAAGGGCCCCTGGTGTGTTTAGACAGAGTGGGCATGTCTGGACCTAGTGCAGAATAGCAATCCATCACTGCTAGATCAACTTCAAAAGCAATTCAACAAGGGCTCCACATAGACATTACAGAAAACCTGTTTCAATCGCTTTCTTATGAAAGAGAAAACCACAGTCACATTTGTATTTTAGGCAGTGAACCAACAAGAATGAAGCAAAACAACAGCAACAGTCCTCAAGAGATATTGTAGGCTGCTCCTCCCCTCCCACTCCCTTTACACTCCTTTTCAATCTCTTACCAGTTTGTGCAGTTCTGGTAACAGTGAACCATACTGTAGAGGTCACTGGCAGGCTGGTGGGGACCACTGCAGCTTTTGGCTACCAAAGACAACTTTCCCAGCATGGGGAAGCATTGACCTCTTTGCTCTGCATTTTGAGCTGCGGCAGAGATGACTGTGGGTAAAGGAGGCAGAGGAACTGGAGAACTTTCCTCAGCCCAGCAACCTTTGACAACCAGTTGCTACTTTTCCTCTTCAACTCAGGATATGCTATCCAACAAGTGCAAATTGAGGATGACAAATAAGAACATTAGCCTGGTGTTTCTGCTAAAATGATCCGCCTTGAAGTAGCTGATGTTGACACTTAAATTGTCAGCAGACTTCCAATTTAGGGCTCCAGTTAGAAGAATGGGTCCATTCACACTTCCCTCTGAGCTATTGTTTCAACTCTCTCTGGATGGGTAAATATCACTGCAGCAGTTTACACTCCAGTTCAACTTTAAAGGAGTTTTTTTGCAACCATAACCCAAATTGCCTAGAATTTTTTTAAAATGTAAGCTTAGGCTCTTGAGAATAATTACACAACGTTGTAAAAATAGTCTTCAGCAATTTACATAGCTGTGAAATATTGGAGCTGTATTTTTCCGGTGTACCTATACCTATACGTGGCTGCAGCTAGCGCCAGTATTTACAGAGGACTCACTGGAGCTGCAATCACTGAAACTGGTATTTCAAGTTAGGCCACACATGAACAAAACATTTCCTGTCATAAGACAAGGTTTTGTATTTTGGGGTGTTATATCTGGGGGAGGGGTGGGGAGAAGCACTACATTTCCACTTCTGTGTTTCCTCTATCACCTTCTGGCTGGATTCAAGTAACTACCTTCTGGCTAACACAGGCATTGGTTATACAGTTGGGTAGGAGAGTATTAATTTAACTTCAGTTTCTTCCCTGTAACTGCAGGTTCCTTTGAACGGGTTAATCATACTGAGGGGCTGTATCCTCATTTCTCTCTCTGCAGTCAGCTTTGCTGTTGCGCATTTCTATCAGGTATCATATGCCTTTGCCAGCAGGAAGCTCAGTCCTCACCTACTCTCCTACATGCTGACTGGTTCTCTTCTCTCTTGGTGCATCTTGCTAATGGTAGGAACGCCAGTGCCACTGGAATTAAGCAATCAATCCCACTACTTAAGAGTAGGAGAAAACTCTGATGTAGTAGGTGGTAGAATAACTGCCCACTGACTCTTGTCTCCTATACTGTGAGGACTTTGGACACCTTCAAGCCCAGCCAACTAACAGAATAAGCTAACACAACCCAATACCTCCAAGGTACAGTATGAGCTCTCAGGATTGTGAGCAGTTATCTTGTCCAGCACCTGAAGATGCAATGGCTTGATTCTTCCTTTCTATGCTTCTCTAAAAGCCTCTTTCTGTCTCCCATGTATTTCTGCCAAGCAGAACCTTGCTAGCTCTTACAATCTATTTTAAGGAGCTTTTTAAATTGTTGTTTTCCTCAGGAGAGCTTAAGTTATCAGATCAAAACTAACAGAATGAATGGATAAAGCCACAGCCTAGGAACAAACCTATTGCTTGAATCTCTGCAAAGAAACTATTCAGAAAATACTTACAAGTGAAGAATACATGCCAGGAGTAAGAATTTATGCGACTACATGCATATGGGAACAACAACTTCCAACTCTTGCGAACCAGCAGTGAGGAATTAATAACTGACTATTAGATTTAGGCACTGATTTGAAGGAGTTAAATTCCCAGGCTTCCTTTTCAGAGAAGGGTGGGGCATTGGGGAAGTCAGAGAGAGGCAAAAAAAAGCACCTGAATGCCCAGGGAAGGAGCAGCAAACCTTCTGTCAAGCTCCTTTTCCTCTCCTATGCTACAAACACTCTGCAGCTGGGGGCGTCCCAGTGGCCACCAGCAGCTGCAGCCCTTGGCCACACACACCTACACGTGGAGTGACCCACCGGGCAGCCTTTCCTACACCAGGAAGCAAGTGCCACCTCTCAGTCCTGCTCGCCTCTCCTCGGCCACCAGTCCCCACCGGTGTGACAGCAATATGGCATGGCCAGTGGTGGGGCCTGAGGGCAGGGACAAGGGCATCCTCTCTGTTTCGGAGTGGACATTGTGGAATGTATCCTTCTGGGGGCCATCCACCGGGAGTGGGCCCCTCTCTGGCCACTGGTACATCACACACAAGGTAAGTGTCCACCTGCAGCACTGTGCTGGGGCCGAGGAACAAGTGGGCCTGAGGAAAGTGGGGTAATTGTTTCAGCTTCTCCCCACCATCCTCTGAAGATCCCCCTTCCAGTGACTGTTTGCTGCTGACACCTGCTCCCTCTTCACCCCGTTGTTCAGCCTGCACGACCTGAGCTTCCCCCTCCAAGCAGGGCTTTCTGAGTAGGAACTGGGCTGAGAGCCGTGCTGTTCTGCGCTAGAGCATTGCTGGTTTTTGTCATTGGTGTTTCTGTCGCTGTCAGTGCTGATGATGTATTTGGGCAACTGCAAAAGAGAGACTGAAGTGGCCCCTGAGAGCTAGCAAGTTGAAGCATCTGCTAACAATAAAAATTAATTGCAGGTTGATTAAACCATTTACCTTTTTCCTGCTTTTTGCTTCACAAACTAGGAGGCAAGGCAGGATACTCAGCATTCTTTTTTTTTGCTGCATGAGGCAAACCACATTTTTACGAGGCAAAGTATTGGTACAAATTGTGCATAAAATGGCTTGCAAGCAACTGCGTGCCTTTCTCTAGGAGCAGCCCAGTAGCAGGTCATAACCTGGGGAAGGTCCTCAAAACTTTCCCCTCTGGATTCTGCATTTGCTGCTGGGTGGATATCCAGATGGCAGGAGGCATTTCTCAGCTCCATGTTCTCAGAGGGAAGGGAACCTGTGAATTCCTGTGCTAGGGTCCCTGGAGCAGCAGAACTCCTGGCTGATGAATGGTGGCTTTGCTTCCCAGGACCAAAGCTGGGATCTCTTATGGAATGCTCCTTATGGGAATTTGGAGCCACGAGTCACTGTGGGTCCCTGGGCTGGGAGTGCTTGGGCGGAAGGTAGCAATAGGGAACTCCCTTGGCACAGGGGCACCCACATGTACATCAGGATGGTGTTATCTGTTTGCCTGCAAAACATCCCAGCCCCGCTCCTGTGCTCCTTGGGAGAAGCACTTTGTTTTCTGCCTCTGACCATAACTGCACCAGCTCTCATTGCCTGGAAACATCCCAGGCATCCACATGGGATTAGCAGATGTGACACATGCATTACGGCAGTCCGTGGCACTAGAATAAGCCTTAAATGATGTCTGTAAGCACGCAGTTCCCTGGAAGAAGTTAGTGTTTGTGTCCACTTGCTGTGTAGTATAATGTCTGTTTGTGATGGCATTACATTTATTTGTTTTGTTTTCTAAATTGGATTATTCTCCTGCCGTGTCCCTGACGAGTTTAATTGGTGCTAGTTGTTGGCATGAAGGTAGAAGGAGGAATGCGTGGTCCTGGAAAAAAAAGGGTGGAGGTAGGACTTCTTGGCATCAGGGTGGATGCTGCTTGAGGAATTGCACCTCTGAAATCAGCAACACAGGATGCTGTGCTCCCACAGCCTTCCCTGTCTCAGTGCTGCATTTTGTGTCAAGGGACACAGACATGTTTAATGATGCAGTAAAATCTGATTAAATATGTACTTAGTTACCTGAAGTATTTCCTGACAAACTAGAATTATTGTAGTATTTTGGGGTCTGCTGGAGTAATGAATGTAAGAAGCTGCCACATGTGGACTTTGTCTGCTTAACAGAAAGTGTATGTAATTGCCTCAGTTTAATCTTTTTTTATTTCCCTCAGCACTTCTCAAATGTTGTTTATTTATTTCCAATATTGTTGTTTATGGACAAAAACATTTTGCAAAATTAGTTGAGATTTCATTATCTACAATATTCAGTCAGAGAAGGAGAAAACAGCTGGGTGAGAACAGTCAATGAAAGCTTGGATGTAATATTGCTTCCATAACTCAGTATTTCACTCGGCTGTTGTGTGTAGTCAGTGTGTGGAGTTGTTCAAGTGTGGAAACTGAGCTGGAGATTGAAATTCATTTAACTTCTGCTTCTCTTTCCGTCTTTGCCTGTCTCTTAATAAACTCAGAGTTATTACTGGCTGCCCAGACACACACATCAAGAGATTGTTTTATTTCATGGGTTGTGGTAATAAATCATTTCAGCTTTATATTTGAGGTTTAAAATGTTGACAGCTCCTTCAGATGGATCTGTGGCCTCTTGTTCTGTGACAATATATCACAGCCTGTCACAGGCCATACATGCAGGTGGTGATTATGTGCAGCCAGGAAACCTGATCCTTTGTGTGGTCTAATCAGCAGGTGGTGGTGGCTGCTATCAGGTGTGATGAGAAATCCCACAGATTAAACACATGGTTTTGAGGTCTTTCTACACTGCCTTCTATGATATACATGAAATCTAGATTTCATGCAAAATGCCACAGTTAAGGTTTTTAGTTCATTCTGATCAAGGAGAAAGTCTTCAGAGCTTCTGGAAAGGTGGGCCCAGATGAACCTTATGAGGTTCAACAAGGCCAAGTACAGGGTCCTGCACCTGGGCCAGGGCAACCAGCATTATCAGTATAGGCTGGGAGAAGATATACTGGAGAGCAGTCCTGTGGAAAGGGACTTGGGGGTGCTGGTGGATAAAAAACTGGATATGAGCCACCAGTGTGCAATTGCAGCCCAGAAGGCCAAACACATCCTGGGCTGCATCAAAAGAAGTGTGGCCAGCAGATCAAGAGAGGCGATCTTTGCCCTGGTGAGACCTCACGTGAAGTATTGTGTCCAGCTCTGGAGCCCCCAGCACAAGAAGGGTGTGGACATATTGGAGCATGTCTAGAGGAGGGCCACCAAAATGATGAGGGGAATGGAGCATCTCTCATATGAAGACAGGCTGAGAGAGTTGGGGCTGTTCAGCCTGGAGAAGAGGGGGCTCCAGGGAGACCTTATAGTGACCTTCCAGTACCTGAAGGGGGCCTACAGGAAGGCAGGGGAAGGTCTATTTCAAAGGGTTTGTGATAGGACAAGGAGTAATAGTTTTAAGCTAGGAAAGGATAGATTTAGGCTGGATATTAGAAAAAAGTTCTTTAAGACGAGGGTGATAGATCACTGGAATGGGCTGCCCAGAGAGGTGGTAGAGGCCCCATTTCTGGAGTCATTCAAGGTCAGGCTTGGTGGGGTTCTGAGCAACCTGACCTAGGTAGAGATGTCCCTACTTGTGTAGGGAGGTTGGACCAGATGACCTCCAGAGGTCCCTTCCAGCCTAGAACATTCTATGATTCTAAGGAGGCAAAGAGGAGAAAGGAGGTATCAGGCTAGTTTGGGAATTGAGCATGATATTTGTTACTTTTCCTGAAGCATCTTTTCAGCCGGCCTTCATGTTCTTTGATGGTAAACCCATGAACTTAGTGTGTTCAGTCTCTGGGTCATATGAAAGTTTGGTGGGAACAAGAAAGCTGGGAGCCCCAAGAAAGGTGGGAGCTACAAGATTCATGGTCTCTGTTGCTAGACTGCAGCAGTGAGTGCTGCAGTAGACATCCCTAAATAGTTGGAAGTGTAATGTTTAGGTTGTAATCTTTAGATTACTCTTGCATGTTTATGGGTAATTTTATTGTCCATCCGCTCAGGCAAATGTCTGAGCAAAGTTCAGACTCTTTGCAGTCACCTGCGTTGTGCCATTTACTACTTAATGGCAATGTAAAAGGCATGAGTGTTAAATCCACATAGGGTATGGCCATAATTTGGGGTAGAAAGGAAAGGCAATACTCATGAGGCAGTAGTGGAGGAGTGCTGTTGGATCAGGGAATGATGGGGAGAGATCTCTTGCTGTAGTTTGTTTGAAGATAGATGGGAGCAGTGTTTACACCACTGCATGCAGGGCTCCTTGCCTTTCTTAACGTCCCTCAGGTTGATGCTCTAGGGGGCAAATAGTGACAGAGCAACTTGTGCACTTGTTAACCCTGAAAACGAGTGAAGAGGGAGCAGATGTGAAGGGCTGTGAAGTGGGGAAAGTGTTGGCTTGTTTCTTCCCCCAGCCTTTAAGCACAGGAATGGGTAGGAACAATGCTGTCATATCAGTGAGGTGGTGCAGTTCTGAATCACGGAGGATGCTTCTGCATTATAGTCTGTAGCATTCTTTGTGATGCATGCTGCTGCCTGACATGAGTTGACATTTTCCAAATTTTTTTCCAAATGTTTGCTGCAAGTGTAGAGTCTAGGTTAGTGGGTGTATGTGTGTTTGATGGCTATGATGAGTATAGCCATAGAAGGAAACATTTCTTTCCTGTGAGGGTAACAGAGCACTGGAACAGGCTGCCCAGGGAGGTTGTGCCACCTCTGTCTCTGGAGACATTTAAAACCCATCTGGATGTATTCCTCTGTGATCTACTCTAGGATCCTGCTCTAGCAGGGGGGGTTGGACTAGATGATCCTCAGAGATCCCTTCCAACCCCTACCACTCTGTGATTCTGTAATTCTGAGTATGTGGGTGAACTACCAACATGCCTGGAGTTCACACTAATGCTTGAATAAGCCTGTGTGGAGAAATACAGAGCCAAAGAGCTCGCTTCAGTGGAAAGCTATGTATTTCTGTGTGATCCAGATGTTTCTGCAGAGCAACAAGATTTCCAGAAAAGTCAGAACAAGGAAAGTTTTAAAAGGAAGGCTAACAAATAGGGAGAATCTTAAATGAAAGTAAGTTGTGTCTTGGGCAGGAAAAAGAGAGAAAAAATGCTTTTCTAGCAAGGACTGAAAAATCTCGAGGTGCACAGAAAGATCATGGGCCATGCTGGAGCAGTTGATTGCAGCCCAGGTTGAGTAAAAAATACCTTTGAAAGAAATACACGCTGGATTTAATTTTTATTTGCTTTTTGCTAGACCTCTGTAATTTTTGTTATACTAACTAATATATACTGGTGGGATGAGAAAATTAAGTCTGTCAACATACGTCTGTCCTGCACTTCTGAGCAGTTATCTGTAAACTCGATAGCTCGCTTGTAAGTTCTCAGAAAGTTTATGCTTCAGCCACAACTATTCCTTGGTTACGTGGAGAGTAGTTTAACATTTATTACTGTGAGGGTCTCAGTTGAGGAGTATAAGGAGAGCCTTTGCCAGGGGCCATGACACTAACTGTTTTTCAGGCTCTGGAGCTCTGAGGCTTGGCGGTCCAGAGGATGTCCATGTCCACCTGTGAAAGTTCACCTGGCTGGGTGATGGTTACTCCTCTCCCAGAGCAAAGCAGGAACAGACACTGAACTATGTTTTCTTGCAGGTAGGGGCAGTTAATATGACTTGGGGAATGCTATAAAGTCTGCTGTTGCCCACGTTTGTACTAGTTGTGCCAGCTCCTGCAATCAAGTGAATGTGTGATAGTCTTGCTTTCATGGAATAAAAATGAAGAAGGAATTCTTTAGTCCACATGGCTAATGTGAAGGGCTTTAAAACATGAATGTTGGCTTGTGCTCCAGAAGGCAAATAAAAATCCACTGTGGGTTGGTGTTTTTCAGATGCCTAATTCCTGTGCCTGAATCAGGATTTTGGGGGCCTGACTCATGATTTTTACACGATAGGGATTTCTATAGTAAGAATTACATATCAGCTTATAATTAGAAGCTTTTTTTTTTTTTTTTTTTAACTAAGGGAACTGCAACAGTTAAGGGAACAGGAGAAACAAAACCGATCTGGGCATTCCTTTATAGGTCATATTATTAATTGAACATTTTGTCTTGGCACCCAGCAAGCATCTAGCACAAACACACTTGCTGGGCCTTATGGATAAATGCTGAGCATCTCCAGGGTTTAGCATGCCCAGTTGGATGAAGCAGTGAAAATGCACAAGAGATGTTTATTCATTCTATCCCACTCCAGTCATTGCCTTTGAATGTTTAAGCATATCCAGAAGGGAATGGCAGAGCGTGGAACTTGAGCTAGCTGATCCAAAAATGGTAACAACAACAAAAAAGTAAACCTATCATTAGAGAAATAATGTGTTTTGATAGTTCTGTTTAGACAACAGAACAAGTGAAAACACTTATCTAGTGTAGTTCAGTAAATACTAATGGATCTAGCATGCAATAACATGTTTATTTTTGCCTTGGGTCTTTGATGAGTGAACATAGTGCTTTCTCTCCTTTTGTTCTAAAAAAATCTGTTTTGTGCTTCACTTGTCAGGCAGGCCATTGCTAGTGAAAGTCTTGTACTAAGAGGGTTGAGTTTGTTCTTCCCCGCCTGATCCGTGGAAAAATGGGCTGGCCTGAGTAGTTATACTGTCGGTTGGTTTTTTTAAGTGTAGTTCAAATTCTGCTTTCTCTTCTACTGCGGAACAGGAGATCTGCATAACAGAGGAAAGCAAAGTTACCTCTGTTGGCATGGGGGCAAGTGAGCTGGTGGGGTTTCCAGTGGGGTGTGGGCTCTCTTCTCTGTAGCGTGTGTATAGTATGATTTCACTTCAAATCACAGGTCAGCCTAGACAAATATGAGCTTGTTCAGGGCTGTAGAGCTTAATATTTAATATGTTCTTTCCAAAATTTGACTTAATCATTTGGTTTCAGGTGGTGCCTTGTGTGGCTGTGTAGTCTGTGTAGTGAGAATCTTACTCCTTTCCATTAAGATCGAAAACTTCTTTTTGCCTTAGAGAAATCCAAAAGAAATCCTAAAAGTCCTGAGAAGTAAGTTGTTTCCATTCATTAAATGCCCCCAGTCTAGAGTTATTTCTTAAACAGTTTGGTAGCTGCTAAGAACAGATAAGCCTTCAACAAGTTTAATGAGTAAATAGCTAGGCTTTGTCATTTTACTATCACCTTTGTGGGTGTAAAGTAAAAAGGTTGAATGTATCAGGGAGGAAGAAACCACACTGGCTCTGCACTAGGCATCAAGAACATGAACAGGATGTAAAAGTATTTTCAAACCAACTTTCAGGCCATATTGTTACCTTACGATGCCTCATTGAAGGACTAAGTAGGTTGAATGATTTATTTAATGAATTTGTACTTTTGCACTTAGCAGATTTCTTGTATTAATTGCTTGAAGGTTTGTTTAGGATCTTTGCTTGCTCTTTTTAGCAGCATCTTTGAAATATTCATACCGTAAAAGACCATAAAACATAAGAAAGTTGATTTTCAGTGAAGACTGCTGTGGATACTCTGGACTTGTTCTTCTGCTGAGGAAGCTGGTACGTCTCCTCTCAAAAGAGTACAGACTAAGTTCTTTGTTTTTATGTGTGACAAAGTATCTTGATAGCAGACCTGCACTGGTCCACTCCGCCATTTATTTTAAACTGAAGCAGTTCATAAAGACTCCACTCAAAGTTACTCTCTACAGCCAGCATTGCTGTAATGTCCCCTCTCCTTACCAGAGCCTCCTGTGAGTGTCTGTTGCTGTTATAGCAGCTCTTTGCTGGAGGGATCCATTGGTGTGTCATGCCATAATATCTGGGTTGTCCCAGTAATAGAAAGAGAAAGAAATGTTACTAGTGTGCCAGTGGGGAGGTACCCTGAGGGTTCCTTACTTCCTTTCCCTCATCAGGCCCTCACATCCCTCCCTGCCTGGAGGCCAGGTAATGGCTGTGGATACTTTCCCTTGAGGGCTTACTTGCAGGTGACATTGCAGGCGCCCCAGCTCAAGAATAACTTGTGCCCTGTTTTTTTTGAAGCAGATTACCTTAATGCTTTGGATCAACTCCAAAACTACCTCAGTTGGCACCAGCATCTCTTCCCACTTTAAAGAGTAAGCTATTAATAGCAGTGCTAATTAGGCTCTGTTTGTATCCCAGTTCCCTCAACTCCTTTTGTCCCCTGTGACATGACCATGGAGCGAGAAGCAGCAGGTGCTGACCAAGCATCTGGCTGTGCTCGGGCAGGGTGCACAGCTCTGCCAGCATGGGGCTTGTAAATTTGGGTCTCCCTTCTACCCCAAAACTTGTAGGATCTTAACCATACTTGATACTTTCCCACTTCCCTGTTCAAATATTGCTGAAGTTAACCAAGAAATTCAGAAGTGTTCGGAAAATCCCATTGCCAGAGGTCGATTCCAATAGGAGACAGGGGAGGGAAAAAAATAATAGGCTTTATTCGAATAAAGGGAGAAAGTCCATGGGCATATCCCACTGGGGTCTTTCTCAAAGATGCAGGAGGGCACAGCCTCCTTTTTATCCTAATTCCCTGGCCGCAAATTTCCATCCTCCTTTCCCCATTGGCTGAGGTACTTGGAGTGTACAGCTTCGCGATCTGCCCATTACATACGTGCGCCTTACAACATACATCAAATGAAATTACCAATTCATGAAATTACTAACTGATAGGAAGTTGCAAACTCATTGTGATGTTGTAGCTTGCTGTCCTGGTTTCCTGTAAAGTCACACTCTTTTGGTAAGCTGCTATACTATGCCTGTAAGCCTTTTGTCTTTGTTAGATAGAGTCACGCTTCCTTCAGACAAAAAAAGTGGTATCTTACATCAAGCTATGTATTGCAGTTAAAATATAGTTGTAAAGTTCTCCCCATCTTTTAAAATACCATTGTTTGTAAAGGCACACCTATCCCTTTTCCTATCAGAAGTCAGGTGGACAAGGATGGGTAGGTCAGCCAGTGCCCTCACTTAAGCTTTTTTTTGCCATGCCTATTTAAAACATATCCTTTTTCTCCCAGATGCCCTCAGAATTACTCTCTGGCTGTTGGGGCCCTGCCTCTGTGTCGTCTTCAGCCTTACTGAAGACGCTGGGCCAGCCCCTGCTCCGTGGGGAACAGCTTCTGCTTTGTGACTCAGGTAGGCAGCTTCCTGCAGCTGCCAGACCTCTGTCCCCACCCTAGCAGGCCTTCCTTTCTGGGAGCCCAGCTTGGACCAAACCGTAAACCATAGCGAGCTGTCAAGCTGTGAGCGGACAAGTTCACATATCCTCAAGGACAAGAGTGTGCTCTTTCCTGCCTGCGACAAACCACATACAATATTCCTTCTCCCGTCCCTGTGTTAGTCTTGTCCTGGTTGCTGACTCTTCTCAGGGACGGGATGTCTTCCTTCATATATTCTTATTCTTACTTACTGTAGTGGGTCTGGCTGAGCTGGTTTTCCACATAGCAGCAGTGTTTTGTGCTGGGAGCTAGAAGGGTGTTGTGACTATTGCTGAGCAGTGCTCGTACAGCACCAGGCCTCTTCCCAACATTCATCTCCCAAGTGGGATGGGTGGGCAAGATCTTGGGAGGGGACACAACCAGGACAGCTGACCCGAACTGACCAAAGGGATATTCCAGACCATAT